>ML786402.1:232497-285518 GCA_009831015.1 Picea engelmannii | reverse complement strand
ATCTAAAAATATATCATAACTCATACCGTTACCCATCAAACAAACTTGGGTCCATTACCCAAACCTGGGGTCTCCAACTTCTCATGGCCATAACTCTCTAACTGTGAGGAATTATGTGACGTTCCACATACCACTGGAAATGGCATGACAAGAACTATCCATCTAGGATATTTTCCCTGACAAATTCATTTTCCTTCATCTCATTATTCCACAATTAAGCATGGGTTCTCTTACTCCACAAAGTGTCTTCCCATGAGGGCTTTCACCATAAGGGGACCACTTTGGAGTTCATACATATTTACTTCTTATCAACCATGAAAAAAAAATAATGAGTCATATTTACATCAAACACTATTGGGTCCATTACCCAAACCTTTGTGCTACGGGTCTTTCTTCAAGGGTTGACATCAATGACAACCAACCTTAATCAACAGAGCTAATGACTAGATATCGTCGTTGGCTTGAGGACGAGCCAGCTAATAGTGTTGAGGGATTATTATCACCTAAGGTTTTGCAGAAGCTACATGCGGGCCCAAGAATATACAACACATGGTGTCAAGTTTAGCATATGTGCCAACGAAGGAGATGCAAACCCATTCAGTACCATGCTTAAGGGACTTAAAGAGATCACATGCACGTTGGGTCAAGGAATATCTTGTAACTGCTTTTGTAGCAACCCGACTGATCATGGTCAAGGTTGTGGATGAGATGTCAAGTTAGTTATGATTGCCACACTTTGTGAAAGAAATGGGGGGATGCATGTGAATAGGTAATGGGTTGGGTTTTTGGTCACGAGTGTAAGGGAATGTGAATAAAGAATTAGGAAGAGAGTGATGAGCTAGAGCTCAAAGTTTAGTCTTGTATCTGTTTTTTATGTTCAAAGATAATATGTGTTAATGAGAGAAATTTTTTAGTGCATAGTGCGCCTTTGTTCTAGTTACCATTATTGTTTCTTGAGAAGGCTTCAACCTATGTTGTATGAGAATGTATTTACGTGCCTCTGAGTTTAATGAATGAAAGATGAAGCACATTTATCTGTGTATGTTGATGAGCTTGGTTTGAATGTATGATTGTTTACATTATGATGCACAACAATATTATGGTAGTTTTGAATGAATGAATGATTAGTTAATGGATATTCCATGTAGTTTTTATTCCTTCACATCCGACACAAGACTTATGGTCTCTGTGATTCTCATGGCGTCTCTAGTGATACCTTTTTTAGTCCTTCAAGATTGAATATGTTGACACCTATAGGGTTTTGTTGGTAAAGCCTATTGAACCCTAGGTATGATATCCTTGAGAAGGCCAACAATGTGCATGAATTCCAAGTGTAAAATTCCATGATGAAGGCATTTTCCTAGAAATAACTACCTTTGAAAAATATTATTATTTGAGGAGGGAGAAACTTTTAAAAAATGAGTGCTTTTCCATATGTAAAGCTTTATTTATGGGGGCTCTCTTCTAGAAATGTATGCTAATACCAAATGTAATTCTTGAGTGCTCTTTCTAGAAGCCCTTTGACCAAGAAAACTCTAAAATAGTATTGTATCAAGTGTGTCCTTGGTACTTGTGCCTTGTGGACCACTTTGACTGAAATAATCACTTAGAATTGTGCTTTGTGTTCACATTTAAACCTCCACAATGCATGAATTCGACCTATAAGAGTGAGAATGAGTGTGCCCTTGAAGAATGTGCATTTATGCCCACTTTGACCAATTCGACCTTGAATTTCTCACCTTAGAAGGGGTTCCCTTGACACTTGTTCAAATGGGTCTTCATCAATTTCATGTGATCTCCTCAAAACATGTGCAAATGGGTGCCCTTTGACCAAGTCAAACCATCACTAGTCACTTCACATGTGTGAACAAGGTTATACAAAAAGTCAATATATCATTGTAGTGGAGTGCATCACCTAGGGAAGTGTGCATGAGTGGATAAGGTGGATGAGGTGGAGGGTCAAAACCCTAGGATGCATGGGTAAATAGTCTTCCTAGGCAACTCAAGGCTAAACTAACTCCTCAAATATTGTGCCAAATAATACGATCCAGGTGGATATCGATGGCCACCCATCTTTTCCAACTGGCTCAAAACAGTTTTCTGGCAATTTTAGCAATTTACTATTTTTAGTAGTTTTAACTTCCCGGGCCATTTTGAGGGCCTAAATGAAGGTTTTTCAGTATAGAGATTCTCAATGATATCCAAAGTCATGATTGAGCCCCCAAAATGAATCTCCTCGACGATACCTTTCCAATGTGCTATCATACGCCTAAAATGAAGATCGTATGCAAAAGTTACAACCCCGTGAAGTTGATGTATTAACTTACCCAAACAAGGCCCACATGACTTTTGGTGCTTCATCTCCTAGGGTTAGGTGTTTAGATGTCTAGGGTTTTTGGAATTCCTGTTTATTGTAAAAATGCCTTCAAAGCCTTATTGTAATCATCTTCTTGCGAATGAGCACAGTCTTCACATATCTTCTCATAGATAAGCCACCACCATTCCAGTAAGCTTGTTTCCACTGCATTTTATGGTTTCAGCKTATATCCTTATTGAATAGAAACCTAGTTTTACTATATCTCARTTATTTTGTGTTAAGAACYTGTTAATAATCTGTAGTCATTTCATTCTGCTCATAAAATCTGGATCAGTGGTATCAGAGCGGTCTGCTTCTTGTCGTCTTAATGCATGTCCCCAACGAGGTCGGAGTACAAAGAATTGGGTCTCGAGCTTGTTTYTGTTGAGGAGAAAAGCTCTTGCACRCCCAAGCAACCTCTCATGGAAGGAGAAAATAAATATGATGGGACAGGATATCCTTTCAAACTGTTGATTGAGGAAGCCCATCACACAAAAAAGGAATGAGATGATGGATAATTTYGTGCAAATCCTTCGGTGGCTACCAACAAGCGACACATCTTCTTCGAGCGGAGGTGCCACCCCCTTCAAGGTACAAATAAAATTCGATAATCCTATATTTGAAGGTTATATAGAYGCAGATGTTGTAGACAAGTGGTTGAATGTACTATAAGGGTATTTTTCTGTCCATAACTTTTCGAATAGAGAAAAGATTACTTTTGCGCTCCTCAAAGCCATTCCCCATGTCAAAGATTGGTGGGAAACTTTAGGTGAGAAAAAGGAAATAGAGGAACCCTCATTATTTACAGTCATGAAAACATGGGAATCCTTCAGGGATGCTATTAAGGAACACTAATACCCTGCCATAAGTTATGACGACTTGTATACCAGATGGACCACACTACGGCAAGAAAGAGACCAAGCAGTGCCAAATTTCACAAATATATTTAATGCCTTGCACACCAAGTTGGGTATCAAATATTCAGAGCGACATCTGGTTCTCAAGTATCATGGCGCTCTGCATAGATACATCCAGACTGAAATGGAATTTCTAGACATCTCATCCTTGGGTGCAGCCTACTGATATGTTGTCAAAATCGAGCAAAAGCTCAAACAAAAGACGCGGCAATTTGGGCTTGGGAACCACTAAAAAAAAGCAAGGAAAGGGAGGCCCCAACCCATAGAACAAAGGACAGAGAAAAGATGGACAATATCAGGACAACCAGTCCAAGCCGCAAGCAAAGAAGGACACCAAAAAGACAAAGAAAGATACTGGGAAGTGGTGCAACTTCCATAAGAGCCCTTGGCATAACACTGTTGACTGCCACTCAAAGTAGTTGTTGGTGGCCGAAGTGAAAGCCTCTAAATCAGATGCAGATTCAGACTCTGCGCCATAACCAGAAAGGGGAAGACAGATCATTGACGCGGAACCCAGTTCCACCGTTTCTACCACCAAGCTCCATCCTGGTGAACCAGATGAGCCAGAATAAGGAGAACGCCTCTTCCATTCACAGATGTGGGTAAAAGGCACCCCGCTGCACTTCATCGTTGATAGAGGTATCCAAAAGAACCTCATCTCAAAAAAGGTCGTCAAGCAGCTAGCCCTGTCAACAATGTTGCACTCACAACCCTACACCATTGGATGGCTCCACCAAGGAAGTGATCTCTGCGTCAACCAACAGTGTCAACTATCGTATGACATCAAGCCCTTCAAAGACGAGGTATTGTGTGATGTTTCTCCTCTCTAAGTTTATGATGTTCTTTTGGGCCAACCTTATTTATGGAAACGTCATTTTGTATATTAGTCTAGGCCTCGTAGTGTTATTATTACTTTGAACAAGAAATTGTACATGATACTCGAGGCAGTCCCACTTAGTGTTATTTCCTTGATCTCTACTAAGCAATGCAGGAAGGTCATCTCTCAGACGGGGAAGTTTGTCTTCTTTGTGATTCACTCTCAGAATAAGAAAAAGATCACAGCCACATCCAGGGTCTCTGCGATCGACCTCTCCACATGGCATAAGCAAGTAGATAAGGTCATGGAAGAATACTCAGATATCTTCTCCTCACTTACCAGGGTACCTCTGCACTGCCAGGTCAAGCACCCCATCGATCTGACCCCCAATGCACCGCTGCCCAATGGGCTAGTCTATCATCGCTCTCTGTTAGAGAATGAGGAGATCAAGTGACAGATCCAAGAACTTCTCCACAAGGGGCACATCTGTTCCAGCTCATCACCTTGCGGGAGCCCAATCATGATGGTACAGAAGAAATATAGAACTTGGCGACTCTGCATTGATTACCGGGCTTTGAATAAAATCACAGTAAAAAACCAGTACTCGATTCCCCGAATCGACGACCTCCTTGATCAACTCATGGGGGCCAAATACTTTAGTAAGATTGATCTAAAGTCTAGCTACCACCAGGTCCCGATAGAACATACAGATGTATGGAAAACCACCTTCAAGTCAAAGGAAGGCCTTTTTGAATGGTTGGTCATGCCCTTTGGTTTGACAAATGCTCCAGCCACTTTCATGAGGATGATGGATGATATCCTGTGACCATTTAGCAATAATTTTGTAGTGGTGTATCTAGATGACATTCTCATTTACAACGAGACTTGGGCCAAACACTTGCAACATATTCAACAGGTTCTTCACACCCTGCGACAGTACAAGCTATATGCCAACTTGGAAAAATGCTCCTTCAGCATGGACAGGGTTCATTACCTGGGCTACATAAGTGATCAACACGACATACATGTGGATCCAACCAAGATCCAAGTCATCCGTGACTGGCCAGACCCAACCACACTCACTGAGCTTCAGAGCTTCTTGGGCCTTGCCAATTTCTACTGTAGGTTTGTGTTGGGATTCTCCCATATTGCATGGGCCTCAGCCAAATAACCAGGGGTGGTGGTAAGGCAAAATTTACATGGGGATGGTCCCAACAACAAGCGTTCGACAATTTGAAGCAGCGCTTGTGCTCAACCCCAATAATTTTGCTACCAGACCTGCAACATCCCTTTGAGATTGAGACAGATGCTTTAGACTATGTGGTGGGTGTCGTTTTCACTTAGCACGACCACCCCGTGGCCTATCATAGTGCGACACTATCAGATGTTGTCCGTAAGTACACTACTTACAACAAATAAATGTACTCCATTGTGAAATCATGCTGCCAGTGGATACATTACATTCTTGGGAAGGAGACAATCATTCACACTGATCATAAGCCACTGCAGTTCATGCAGACACAAGGAAAATTGCAGAATGATCGCCATCAAAAGTGGTCCACATACTTGCAGCAATTCCACCTCAACATCAAGTATAAAACAAGAAGCACCAATTGCGTTGTTGATTTCCTCAACAGACCGCTAGTCTCGACACTCACCACGGTGCTAGACTCCTGTGGCCATGAGACCTCTGGATGGCCCCAACTCTATGAGACAAACCCAGACTTCACCACCACCTACCAAATGTTGGGTGCAAACGCAGTTGTCAAGAATTTCCATCTTCAAGATGGGTTGTTGTGTCGTCTAGGCCATATCTATGTTCCATCAAGCGAGCGAGTGAAGATGATCTGGGAATCCCACTACAGTTGGGTGGTAGGACACTTCGGCATCGAAAAGACAATGGTGATGCTACAAAAACATTTCTACTGGACAAAACTTGGACAGGAGGTCAGCAAGTATATTAGGTCCTACACTACATGCGTTATTGCCAAACCGACCACTAAGAAACAGGGCATGTACACCCTCTTCCTACTCCTGACAAGCCATGGGAATCTATCTCAATGGACTACATGTCGGGCCTCTCATCCACAAAGCGGGGAAATGACTGTGTTTTTGTGGTTGTTGATCGCTTTTCTAAGATGGCGATTCTGGTTTCCTGCAAGAAGAACATCACAACAGAGGCCACTACCAAGATATTCTTTGAATGAGTCTGGGTACATTTTGGAATCCCACAAACCATTGTCTCAGATCGGGATAGTTGATTTCTTAGCACATTCTGGTCGAGCCTCTAGTCATTGTTGAACACCAAGCTCACCAAATCCACGACCTTCCACCCCCAGACAAATGGCCAAACCGAGGTCGTAAATCGAATGATTGTGCATATCCTTCGCATGTATAATTCAAAGCAACCTTGCACATGGGATGAGAGCCTTCCCTATGTCCAACATAGCTACAATCGAGCCCTTCATAGCTCAACCGACCACAACCCCTTTCAGGTGGGGTTGGGATTCCAACCATTGGGTCCCATAGATGTTGCACTTCCCCTTGCGGTCACCTTGACCGATTCATATCCTGATCCATCTGAAGTTGACAAAGCCACCCAATTCATTGGGTGGATCCAACACATCCGCTAATAGGTTCAAGATATCCTACAAAAGTCCAATGACAAGTACAAGCAACGCCATGATCAACATCGAGTGCCACATAAGTTTCAGGTGGGAGACAAAGTTTGGTTGCACTTGCAGAAATAACACCTTACATGACCCCATCGGAAGCTTCGCCCACTTCGTTATGGGTTGTACACCATCACGAAGGCCATGGGGGATAATTCTTTTGAGCTCAACATTCCTCCTTTCCTTGGCCTACACCCAGTGTTCAACGTGGATCTCCTTTGCCCTTATTTCCCACCATTATCGGACACCTCAGACGTAGTAGAACAAATTACACCAACAAAGCTCAACCCCGACTGCATACGACAGACATCCAACGATCATATTGTGGACACACATATCAAGGGCACTCAACAACAAAGGATCCAACTTTATCGAGTCGTCAAAGCAAGGCAGCTCCTACACCTAGGCAAGTGGCTCACCCGGGGCCAAATTCAACAAAAAATTACTCATCTGATGGGGGAACTCAACGCAATGGAGACCATTGCTTCCTAAGGAGAGAGGATTTATCTAGGTGGATATCGGTGGCCACCCACCTTTTCCAACTGGCTCAAAATAATTTTCTGGCAATTTTGGCAATTTACTATTTTTAGCAGTTTTAACTTTGAGGGCCTAAATGAAAATGAATCTACTCGACGATACCTTTCCAACGGTCTATCATACGCCTAAAACAGAGATTGTATGCAAAAGTTACGAACTCGGGAAGTTGATGTACTAACTTACCCAGACGGGGCCCACGTGACTTTTGGCGCTTCATCTCCTAGAGTTAGGTTTTTTGATGTCTAAGGTTTTTGGCATTCCTGATTATTGTAAAAAGGCCTTCAAAGCCTCATTCTAATCATCTTCTTGCGAATGAGCGCATCCGTCACATCTCTTCTCAGAGATAAGCCGCCACCATTCCAACAAGCTTGTTTCTGTTGCATTTTACAGTTTCAACTTATTTCCTTATTGAATAGAAAGCCAGTTTTACTGTATCTCTGTTATTTGTTGTTAAGCACCTGTTAATAATATGTAGTCATTTCGTTCTGCTCATAAAAATCGGATCAGGATAAGAACAAAACATGAGTGACTTGGCATGTGTGAACAAGGCTTAGGCTAAGTTGAGGGTGAATTGGCCTTTTGTCGTGTATTTTTGCCTCAGTATATTGCCAAAAGGGGGAGTGCCTAGTCTCATGGGTACCCCATGGACTTAAGTTATAACGCCTAGTGATAAATTAGCAAATAAAACTTAGGGAAAATGCCTCAATGAAGAATTAGAACAATAAAGTATTAATAGGCCAATATTAGGCACTAAACCTAATGTTTATGATTTTTAAATTTTAATTAAAACATCATGAACCAATTAAGGGTGTGTCACACTGGAAAAGTGGAAATATGAGATTTTGAGGGTAAATATGGTTTAGGAATTAGGGAATTCTAGACAAAAGGTACCATCCACCTTCTAGGACATGGAGTGAAAGACTTTTCCTAAGTATAAGGTTAAGATGTGATGTGATACACAAATCACCTAGGTAAAATGGTGTGAAGCGGATTTTATCTAGGCAAAATTTATAATATGCTTGCAATAAATAATTTTCCTAGGTAAAACTATGGAAATGACACGAATATAAATGGAACTAGGTAAATGCATCACCATGTTAGAGGTCAACCTTGCAACACTAAGTGAAAGTGACTAGGATGTGACCACCATGATGAAGATCTATGAAGAAAAAGATACACCCTTGAAGCAATCTCCACCAACATTCCAACGTTTGGAAGACTAGAATGATCCCATCAATTTGCACAAGATCATGTTTGCCACTCATGTTAGTATGGGGGGTAACAATCCACATATTCATCATTGATGAACCTATATACACTTATACAGCTATGTATGGAGGTTCTCTCTCTCTCTCTCTCTCTCTCTCTCTCTCTCTCTATATATATATATATATAATATTGTTTTCTATTTTTTATTCATTT
This sequence comes from Picea engelmannii, assembly GCA_009831015.1. Classification (NCBI taxonomy): domain Eukaryota; kingdom Viridiplantae; phylum Streptophyta; class Pinopsida; order Pinales; family Pinaceae; genus Picea; species Picea engelmannii. The sequence goes on along the minus strand of ML786402.1, from coordinate 276,797 downwards.
TTATTTTTATATATGTCATATTTCTGAAATACATAGGACTTTAGTTTGTGTACCATAACTTTTTATTGCCTTGTCCATTTGGAAAACAAATAATATGGTGCACAAGTATAGAATGAAATCTACAAACTAAAAAATTAAAAATTAATTGATTATGCTAAGACCTTTGAATCTAGTTTTAAAGTATATGCAAAAATAATGGCACACAAGAAATCACTATTATCTACACTATGCATATTTGTTTCAAGAAGTTTCATCTACTAACATCTTAATATGAACATATAAATTATATTTTAGAGGAAAAATAACATACCACTATTAAAAGAACGATATTTTTTCTAAGTTATACAATTTTTTCATAAACAAAAGCTATATAATTTGGAAGCTAATTTGATTTCCTACATTTCATCTTTTTACACCATATTATAATGAATTGTGCATGTATCTCAAATAGTTTCTTTTAATCAATAGATCAGATTTCCATTGCACCTATTGTGTTGAGAGAAGGAACCATTAGCTTGCACACACACACACACACACCAACTCTACTCATGCTTATATACTCAAGTGAAGAATAGGGTTCAGTAGGAGTACGTATGCCATACAATAATTTCAAAATAATCAATAGCCACATCCGACAAACCCAACATAAGGAAAGAGAACTATGAAGATTTGACCCTAAGTCATTATCACAACAACTACTCCAAGTTACTACTAAGTCACGGCCCAACACACACATATATAGCTCCAAAAATTAGCTCCATTGGTTAATATCAACCTTACACACATTATAACACATCTTATGGACCACGAGATATATGAGAACTTCTCTTTTCTTTGTACAATAAAATTGATCATTCATGATATGAGGAGATGCACACAAGTCATTAATGTATATATAAACAATGACTTTACATGTAAAAGGATGATGGGTGGAGTATCCACTAGAAACCCTCTCTTTTATTTGTACAATAAAGCTAGTCATTCATAATATGAGGAGGTGCACACAAGTCTTTCATACATAAACAATGACTTTACATGTAAAAGGATAATGGGTAGAGTGTCCTTGATGATGGGTGGAATGTCCACTCAAAACGTTAAAAGGTTTCAAAACCACATACATACATAGTATTTATATATATATATTATTGAGTATGTATTTTAAGTTCCTATCTAGTTTTTCAAATCATATAGTATTCATGAAGACCTCCCATGTATCTACAACTAGTTATTCATGGTATGAGGAGGTACACACAAGTTTGTCAAATATATATCAGCATTAGCCTTACATGTAAAAGGATGTTAGTGTTTTTTTGGGTATGTATTTGAAGTGTCCATTCAAATTATATAATACTCATATCCATAGGACACTTCACGAGTGGAGGTGGACATTGTTTGGTGGAATGACAATACCCTTGCTTATTACGTCATTACTGTTAGAGTGGAGGCAACACATTGGTTATTACGTCAATACAGCTAAAGTGGAGGCAACAGACCGTGCTACAACTACCCCACACAAACAAATAACCGGTCGACTGTGACGGATCCTCCACATTCATCTCTGTCGTGAAGGGTTCCAGGGTCCCACGGAGTCGACCCGGTGACCTGATGGATTGACCATTTGGTCTACCCGCCGTGGGCTCAAACTTTTAACTATTCGTGTAAATGAAGGCACATAATTAATACACATTTAATTTTATAAAAACAGTACAGTGTTTATGCAAAACTACCAGTCGGTTTCTTGGCACTTTTGTAAAAAGTCGTTGGTGGCAGGGCTTGTACAAATCCATGTGGCCTCACTGTTTACCATAATTATTTCAGTTTTATTCGCCATTTTTACATTTGGTCCTCTTCACTGACTGCACTGATGGCGTAAAGGGTGGCAATGAATACAAAACATTCCACTGATCTGACTCATCTTATAAATCCAAACCAAACCAGACGAGTTTTAAAGCATCCCATGCGACGCAGATGAAGCAAATCATGTATTGATCGGCATTCTGTATACTTGCAGCCTGCAGGGTCTCTAAGGGAAGCCCAGATCTGTAGATTTCAATTCTATATGTACTGTTCAATTGAATTGAAATCTGCAAATCTGGGTTTCCCTTTGAGATTCATATAGTTCTGTGGTCACTGATCATCCTCTCTGTATCTACAATACTGTTCTTATTCTTATTATTCAGATTTCTGTCTTGGAGATGAATCCTATTATGGATCCGAAACGTCGACGAACAATCGAAAACATTGTGGTTCCTCCAAAAACTTCTGATAAATACTGTTCTTCTATACCCATGCATTCAAATTACTAGGTATGGAGCATATGTGCTTCTCAGAATTTGGCTTTCTGTCTTATCTCAGATTTTGTAATCCATATCATTTTTTGGTTGTTTTCCTATAAACATATATAATTTTGTCATGCTTCATGTGGTCAATCTCTTTCTCTTGTACATTAATGTGATTTCAGAGCAATCAGCCATGGGATGAACTCGATTATTCCTGTGCTGTTTTTTTTGTGAATATTTTTGTTTGTTGTTATCTTCATGACCTGCCATTAAGCAGCCTTTACTCTTTGGTTGCTATGCAGGAGTTATTGCACAGGCGATTATAATGATATTTTGACATGTGCAGATCACCATTCTTCGGTAGAGCAAATGGTTTCTCAGAAACTTCTGCGTTGGTATTATGATTGGATTAAAGGAATTCAAAAATGAAAATGTAAGAAGCAGAAAATATAAAAAAAAGGTAATAGAGAAGTTGTTTTCTCAGAAACTTCTGCGTTGGTATTATGATGGGATTAAAGGAATTCAAAAATGAAAATGTAAGAAGCAGAAAATATAAAAAAAAGGTAACAGAGAAGTTGTGGTAAGATTTTGATTGAAAATGTATCAATTTAACTTGATACTATGATGTTATTTAATGAATTAAAAAATGAGAATTTAAAAAAAAGAGGAGTTTTGTCAAGATCTTGGTATGAAAATGTGATTTTATCAACCTGAGATCAATCAGAAGATTGCTTCTACAAAACAGCAGCTCTTTCAAGACAAAATCTCTATGCATGAATAACATTTACTCTGTCAAATTAAGTTGAGTTCTCATCATTTGGTAGTGAAAATAGGAGATGAAAAATATAAACAGAGAAGAAGTCTACGCCTACTTTGCAAATAAAGAGAAATTAAGAATAAGGAGCATGTGATGATACATTGTTTTATGTATGAAGAAGGACAATAGAAACACTCAATTTAACATAAAGATTTGAGTAGTTTATATAATTGTTAAGTTTTCTAAATTTAAAAAAAAAAAAAAATTTAAGAAAAAAATAAGTTTTGTTAAGATCTTGATATGAAAATGTGATTTTATCACTGTGAGATCCATTAGAAGATTGCTTCTACAAAACAGCAGCACAGCACTTACAAAACAGCAACTCTTTGAAGACAAAATCTCTATGCATGGAAATCATTTACTCTGTCAATTTAAGTTGAGTTCTCATTACTTAGTAGTGAAAATAGGAGATGAAAAATATAAACAGAGAAAAAGTCTGTCTATTTTGCAAATAAAAAGAAATTAAGAATAAGGAGCATGTGATGTTACATTGTTTTATGTATGAAGAAGGAAGATAGAAACACTCAATTTAACATAAATATTTGAGTAGTTTATATAATTGTTGAATTTTCTAGATTAAAATAATGTAGGTATGTAAAACTTTTCAAAATACCATTAAAAAATCAGAAGTTGAGATATCTTAAAAATAATGAACATTTAAGATGCAAACACAAATGTAAAAAATTGTAATTCTTTATCACATTGTTTTATGTACGAAGAAGGAAGATAGAAACACTCAATTTAACATAAATATTTGAGTAGTTTATATAATTGTTGAATTTTCTAGATTAAAATAATGTAGGTATGTAAAACTTTTCAAAATACCATTAAAAAATCAGAAGTTGAGATATCTTAAAAATAATGAACATTTAAGATGCAAACACAAATGTAAAAAATTGTAATTCTTTATATATAGATCTTAAGGAGTCCTTTCTGCATTTACAATACTTAGGATTTCTGTTCTTATTGTTCAGATTTCTGTCCTGAAAATAAATCTTGTTATAGATTCAAATGTCGACAAACAATTGAAAACATTGTGGTTCTTCCAAAAACTTCTGATAAATAATTTTCTTCTATACCCATGCATTCAAATTACTGGGTATGGAGCATATGTGCTTCTCATAGAATCAGAATTTGGCTTTCTGTCATATCTCAGATTTTGTAATCCATATCATTCTTTGGTGGCTTTCATATAAACATATATAATTTTTTCATGCTTCAGGTGGTCAATCTCTTTCTCCTGTACATTAATATGGTTTCAGAGCAATCAGCCATGGAATGAACTCGATTATTCTTGTGCTGTTTTTTTTTTGTGAATATTTGTGTTTGTTGTTATCTTCATGGCCTGCCATTAAGCAGCCTTTACTCTTCGGTTGCTATGCAGGAGTTATTGCACAGGCATGATATTTTGGCATGTGCAGATCACCATTCGGCAGAGCAAATGGTTTCTCACAAACTTCTGCGTTGGTATTATGATGGGTTTAAAGGAATTAAAAAATGGAAATGTAAGAAGAAGAAAATATAAAAGAAGGTAATATAGAAGTTGTGGTAAGATTTTGGTTGAAAATGTATTTCATTAAATGAATTAAAAAATGAGAATTTAAAAAAAAGAGAAGTTTTGTAAATATCTAACGTGAGATCAATCAGAAGATTTTATCTAACGTGAGATCAATCAGAAGATTGCTTTTACAAAACAACAGCTCTTTGAAGACAAAATTTCTATGCATGGAAATCATTTACTCTGTCCATTTAAGTTGAATTCTCTTCACTTGGTAGTGAAAATAGGAGATGAAAAATATAAACATGGAAAATAGGAGATGAAAAATATGGAAAAAGTCTATACCTACTTAGCAAATAAAGAGAAATTAAGAATAAAGAGCATGTAATGATACACTGTTTTATATATGAACAAGGAAGATAGAAACACTTAATTTAACATAAAATTTAAGTAATTTATATAATTATTGATTTTTTTAAAATAAAAAAATTAGTTATGTAAAACTTTTTAGAACACCACTATAAACTCAGAAGTTGAGATATCTTTAAAATAATGAACATGGAAGACTGATATATCTTTAAAATAATGAACATGGAAGATGCAAATACAAATGTAAAATTTTGTAATTCTTTATTCATATATCTTATTTCATAAATAAAAAGAATTCAAAAAAATTATAAATATCATATGTACTGTTATGATGGTTTTTTTTGGAATTATTTGAAAGTAGATCTATTGTATATAAATGACATAGATAATTTATGTTTCAAAATACAATCCTTATGCTTCTTTACAGGCTGTTTTATAGCCAAAAATGGTGACAGACTTCACCTGAGTCACGCACAGAGTATTTCTTCATCAAGAACAAACTAGATTTTATCATATAACACTTACATGTGAAGAGTGAGCATTTAGTTTATTGACATTATGTAAATAAATATATTAATGTATAATGTGAAAACAAATATATTAATTGAGTTTGGTTCATGTAGTTAGAAGGGATAATTGTTATTAGTTGGTTTAATTTTTTAAAAAGAATACTTATTATCCTTTCCAGTTAAATTTAATTCTAGGTTCAATTTTCATAAATAACATGTTAATTAATTATTGAATAAACTTATTTCAAACTACATAAAAATCTACATAAAAACAACTTGCGATATCCTTTTCAATCAAGTTCAATTCTAGGTTCAATTCCCATAAATAACATGTCAATTAATTATTGAAATAAAATTATCTCAAACTACACAAAAATCTAATAAAAACAACTTGCGATATAGGTAAAGGAAATATTTGGATCTGTATTTGACCTTTCGAATCTTCTGTATGGAAGCTCTGAAACGCAGAGGAGCTACTTGATCGGGAAAGCTTGCCGCAGACTTATATGAAAGCCATCATTTAGAAAACACTTCTGGTTCTCCACTGGAAACAAGTGTCATTTAAGATGTAATTATGATTCTTATATCTTAATCTTTCATTTTTCATTGGGGTGCATCTTTTCCTTTATTTATGTGTTGTTTATAATGATATCTTATTATTTTTTTTTTAGATTTTATTGTATATCATTTTCTTACAATGATGTATCATTAGTAGGTTTATGGTGAATAATTTTATATTGTATTATGAATAATTAAGTAGGTTTAAAAATATTAAGGTGGAGTGATTTATAAGATATTATTTATATTAAATATTTTATTAATTTGGAGTGTAATTTTTTGTTAATAAAATTTAATTAATGTAAACAAAATATTTTTACACTTTAATTATATTATAATTATTGAGTAATAATTTTTAATTAAATTTCAATTATATCTCTAAGTATTAATCAATACAAAACCTTAATTAAATTTTAATTAAGTCAAATACATATCAATTAGATTTGAATTATACATTTAAAAACTCTAATATATTTTCATTAAACCATAATTACATGTTGATAAATCTTAAAAAAACCTTAGTTACAATCCATTATAAGCAATATTATTATGTAATCATACAAAGTTAGTGTTATCCAAAGAGTTTTCACTGAATTTAATGTAGTGATAGTTGTTACGTGAACATAACTATTAAACCATTATCTAGCTAGCAACACATAACTATTTTTTTTCTACAATGGCAATAACATAGTTATTAACTTTAAAATAATTATGACTTCAAAAAGAGAACTCTAACCCTTAAAATCCACATTTTTTGGGTCAAAAACACTAAAATTAACCCTTGAATCGATAAATGGTGCTTTTAGAGTCATCCCCTTTTTTGGGGGTTAAAATTACAACCTTTTTCAATCATGGTTTTAAATCCTTGTAATTTTACGAACACGAGCCTTGAAATTGACCCCTGAATCGAAAAGATGCGGATAACATCATGAAGGTGGGTAACACTTTCGTGAGATTAGGGGTGGAAAAATGGTTAGAATCACTTTTTTAGTCAAAGTTTTTAACTTTTCGGTCGAAAATGTACCATTTTAAGCCGAAAAATTGTTCAACTGAAACATTGCATGTCAAATCGAACAATGCACGAACGACATCCTTGATTTTCGTGTAATAAAAACGATACGCAATTTTTTTCTCCAACAATAGATAGTTTGGCCGAATTTTTTTTTTTCCGCTGAAAGATCTTTCGGCTGAAAACATACATTATATATGACCAACCTTTCGTTTCACTGTTACTTTACAGACACTGTGATCATTGGCATCGGCGAAAAATCTAGGCGTAGTGTGTTGGCGTCAAATCCAAGCGTAGTGCGTTGGTGGAAAATCCAGTCATAGGGCGTTGATGACAAATCCAAGTAATTTTATATGGTTTCTTATTTAAATTTGTTTTGTACATAAATTTTTAATGGTTTCTTGTTTAAATTTGTTTCACAGAGAGTCCATATGGACTCTGTGCCATTCAAATAGAGTGTGTGGTATCATCTTATTAATGATAAAATTTGATGTTTACTCTTACTCACTAAACAAAATATTTCCGATGTTTCAATATTTACAGTTTTTTAATTTACATTTACATAAATTAATAACTTAATCATGGATATGAATTTTTATTAAATAAAAGAAGCTTATATTTGGTGAATAAATTTAGATTAGTAATAGAATTTGGATTCAATATTGCTTAAATATTAATGGGACTCTTTCCGAATGGACATAGTCCATATGGACTCTGTGCCATTGGACTCTGTGCCATTGGGGCAGAGTGCCATATGGACTTTGTCTAAATGGCACAGAGTCTACATAAACTTTGTCCCGAGTCTCTCAAGATTATCCAATACTTTTCCATGGAATAAAATGGTAATTAAGACATCCTTATGAGATGAATTATGTCAAAGGAACCATCCCACTCAATGATATCACACAACATTTTCCATTACACTCTCCTTCATGCTTAGGGATAAAATAAAAGGTGCAATGCATGTGTTTGGATAGATTCCATATTTACATGATTGTTTGGTAGAGCTTCTTTGTACATATCTTTTATGTTTTTCATCTACTCTCTCTAAAACTCTTTGATGAACATTTTAAATAAGTTTTCTAGACTATATTAATAGAATGATACTTGTTAAATGAATAAGGTCATTTAATGATGTGAACATAATAACTATAATACATGATATACTTTTATATAAATAAATTAAAAAATTAATATAAAATTTAGTTATGTGAACACACTAACTGAAATATGATATACATGATATATTTTTATATAAATAAATTAAAAAATGAATATACAAAACTTAGTTATGTGAACACACTAACTGAAATATGATATACTTTTATATATGTAGATTAAAAAGTGAGTATAGAAATGTAAGAAGAGATTGTTAAATTTTATAGAGTTGTAAAATGGATGGAGATAAGAAGAGATTGTTAAATTTTATAGAGTTGTAAATTGGATGGAGAGTGATCACTTTGAATGAAGCTTTTTACAAATTGTAATGAAATATACAAAATGTAATAAAATACATATTATTTTATAAATTATTAATGAGGTTACAATAACATCATAAAATACACAAAATATAATAAAATATATGATCATTTTATAAATTATTAATAAGGTTGCAATAATATCATAGACAATAATATGTTAGGTCACCCACTGCCTTGAAGATATGGATAAGTTATTTTAGGAATTATCAATGAAGTTGATATAACATTATAGACAATGATATGTTAGGTCATCCACTATCCACCCACTATTTTAGAAGATATGGATGAATGGTTATTAGGTATAGGTACAAGTCTAGGGTGAATGTAATGGAGTAATACTTTCTTATGACAAGAGTATATATAGAAATAGCTATGTGTGATCATTGATTTGTTTTTTGAAAGTTGTTTTTCTTGTATTATTGTATGAGTGAGTTGTTTATTTGTGTTGATGTATGTTTGAATATATTCATTATTCAAAAAGAGTAATATTATGGAATATATATATATTGAAAAATGAAATATATTTGATTGTATTAAAAGAAAGTTGTGATTGCACCATGTACAACATGATAATATATATCAATATAAATAAGTCTAATAATTGGGATTCAAATTTACCCAAAACTGATAAAATTCTACTTACATATTGATTTTTTTACAGTGTTTTCCACAAAACTATAAAACCTACGACTATAAATTCTAAAAAATTGTCCTAACAAAAAAGATGACTCAAAAAACATAAAACTTGATATTTTTAATGGAAGACATGCCCATTGTGGGATTCTTGTTTGAATTCTTGATTGATTTCCATAGTTGCTTTCTCATAATCCATATCCACTTGACCTTGTTGTATTGTATCATCCTCCTTGAAAACTACAATGATAGATCCAATTGAGACTTTTTGAGGTGTAGTCAACGAGTGAGAGATCCTAGCTAAACCCAATAACAATTGATACTGCATGTTGCGGTCTACTGTAAGTTTCTTTATTTGCTTTCCCCGAATGGCCACCCTTGCTTTTAATTTTTCATTTTTAACTAATTGAGCTTCAATTTGAGAGGGAATCCTATTGTTGAGTTGGGAAACCTCAACTTGGAGGTCCTCTATTTGGTGTGCTAGATCCTTCTTTTAATCCATTGGAGACCCACTATTTCACATGGATCACAATGGATAACGTGGAGGTGGCCCTCCACGATAGGGGGATTTAAACATATAAGGCTAGAAAATTAGGAAGCATCGAGTAATAACCACCCACAACACAAGAGACAAGATGACCCAAAACTCGCCACTAAGTGTAGATTAGACCCACAATTCCAATGGGCATCAGAGACTAAAAAAAGAGTAAGAAGAGCAATCACCAAATTGTATTCTATGAAATTCCAACTAAAGCTAAGAGGAACCAAAAAAATTCCACCTTTTCCAAACAAACTGATCGTAGATCTCTTTAAATCCAAACTTGGGCTAGGATTGTAGACATGGATGAATAGTATGGGGATAGGAGGTATAATTGTGGTAGTTAAATTTTTTTGGTCATTTAAGAACAAATTATATGACTTGAATATGCCCTTTTTCTCCCTTCTAATGCAAAATATTATTGGCCACATTCATTGGGTTTTGGCAAGTCACTTTGAGCATATTCTCTTTCCCATCATGCTTCAGGAGTCATTTGGAGAAAAACAACGTCAAGTTAAATATTTTTGGTCATTTTAGATTTCATTCTAGTCCACAAAGGGTCACACCTATAAATCTATTCCAGGGTACTCTAGTGCACAGTCCATTCATCCATGATCATACTACCTATTGTAAGAGTTAAATATCACTCCGTAAAATGTTGTTTTGATTTGAAGTTAAGTATCACTCTTTCATGTTAATTTATGCTTGATGATGGATGAAATATTCACCTAAAATGTTATCTCCAAAAGATATTTCTAAATCTACCCTATGCTCTCCTAACAATGAAAGTCAGCGATGCATTTTTATTACTATTATTAAAACCCCATATAGACTCATGTGAATAGACATAGTGCATATGGAATCCATGCAAATCTTAACTTAATGAATGTTTTGTGTCAACATACTTGCCAACTATCCTATCTTTTACATTACTATTGTATTTTGTGGTGTACAACCTATAATAAATGCCATTTATACATATTGTAAGACAAAATAGAATTCCTAAAGATTAAAAAAATCAGCTACCCGGTTCCTTTTTGACCTCCATAGGATCGTGCTGCTCCCAGTTTGCATCCATTGTTGGCTCATTGAGGTATGGTACTTGGTTCACTGTGGTTGTTAATAGATTTCCTAATGCTTCTTGATTGATAACATGAGTAGTGGACTGCCCATTGTTGTTCTCCATCTGTTCCAGACGTCCTTACAGGTCCTCAATTTGACTTCATTGAGCAAAGACTCCATCCTGCAATCTTTCTATAAGGTGATGATGCTAAGAGAGTGTTTTTCAGATCAAAGGTCATTGTGGCGCTGATTGCTCCCAAATGAATTTTCATTCGTTGACACCCTGTACATTCCTTCTCTAATTCATGTTGTCCTCGACCATGCTTCTTCTGGATTAAAATCCAAAACTACTCTTATAGGACATCTATTCAAAGTATAGACTATTGTATGAACTACTTGATCCAAAAATTCATTTATAGGTTTATTTGTTTTTAACATATGTCTATCCATATCTACAATTGTCACATGCTTCATTTCTTCTACACCATTTCGTTGAGGAGTATATGAATTTGCAAACTATTACTTTATACCATTCATATTGAAAAAAATCATAAATTCATTTGATTTATATTCCCCCCCGTTATCTAATCTAAGGGTGAGAATATTCATGTCACTTTGTTTTTCAACCAATTCCTTGAACTGAACAAAATGTGTAAATATTTTTTTACTTTTCTTTCATAAAATATACCCATGTTTTTATTGAATACTCATCAATAAAAGCTAGGAAATATATTTTCTTTCTAAAGGGACAAAGTCTCCATGGGACCACATAAATCCTAATGTGCCAACATAAGATGTTCTCTAGACTTCCTAGTTCTATTGGAGAAGTTCTCCACATGTTGCTTCCCTAGTATGCATCCTTCACGAATCTCACCATCACTTGACGATAGGGAAGACCATTCACCATGTTAGTCTTCCTCATTGACACCAAATTATTAAAATTCAAATGTCCCAATCTCAAATGCCAAATGTTTCTTTTCATGCCTTCTATAGGCTTCAAACTGTGCGACTCACTTACAAAACTGAGTTTGAAAATCCCATTTGGAGTCATTTCTCCTTTTTCCACAACTACATTTCTGTTGAGCTTGTCTATGATCAAACATTATTCGTTATCAAATACTAACTTGTAATTTTACTCCATCATCTACCCTACATAAAGTAGGTTCGTTTCTAACATTAGTGTCAATGATGTATCATCAATACACTTATTTTTTTGATTCAATGTTGGGATAACCACTATACCTTTCCATTTAATTTTTAAGGCATTATCATCTCCAAATATTGCTTTACTAGAATTTTTGTCATATATTGTTTTAAGAAATACTTTCTAAGATGTCATATGTGTTGAACATTGTAAATCAATGTACCAGGCCTCATTTACTTCACTATGTGCCATTAAATTGGATATAAACAACTTCTCATTTTTGGTTTCTTCAACAACAATATTGCACCTTTATTTTCCAAATCATGCATTTTAATATTTGCAATCTTTCTCAAAATGACCAAATATGCTACAATAGTAACATTGTCCTCCATACTTTTGTCTAGACCAATCTCTTTCTCTTCCTCTTTCATGGGACCATTCTCTTCTTCTTCCTCTGAAAACTAACTTGGAATTCTTCCTCTACCTATTGAGGTGGATGCATTTCCCCGATAATTATGTGATTGTTGTTAATGTAAATTATGATTTTGATAACTTTGATTATGATATTATCCTCTACTTCTTCCTCTTCCTCTAAAAATTGTGGAAAAATAATTTTCTATGTTCTCATATGTAGTGTTGTCTTCAAAAATTAGCAAGTAACCACTCAATTCATCTTGCACTTAGTCATTTCTCTATTTTCCATAGAGATGATATTACTAGTCCCACTAACCTGAAATTCCTCATGTTGCTTTATATGATGAAATTTGTTAACCATAAAAAAGTGTGCTTCACTCTATAAAATGTTCTTCACAAGATATATTTATGGATACTTAACTCAACCAGTGTCTTCAATCCATTAGCAAAATGCACTACTCCTGTGTTTCTTTTAACTTACACACACAAAAAATTATATAGAAAAACTTATGGAAACAAAATAAATCAACAAAAAATAGACCATAAACCCATGGGTACAAAGTGTCTACAGGCCTTAGATTGGTTGCAACGTTAACTTTGTTGACCCATTCTTCAACACTTAGATTCCAATTGTAAGGTACCAGATGTAATATAATATGCAAAAAAAAAAATATTCAACAAATATCAATGGAGTGACAAAATCTTGAGAAGAGAAATGCGAGAAATAATACCTTTATTCAAAGAAGGAAATGTTCATTTGCCCCTTCGAGGGGGAAACCTCCAATAGAGCAAAGATCTATTACAATAATTCTAAAGACAAATCTTTCTCATGCCTCCTACTCTTATTTATAATAATTCTATCTTCTAAAGAACATTCTAGCGGAAGATATTTCTAGAAGAAAAAGCTTCTATTAGGTCTTCTTACATTGTCTTGTTCATATTTATTAAATATGCCTTATTAAATGATGTCAACCTTTATTACATGTAAACTATATTATTCTATATATGTGAGGGGTTAGGGAGGTTAGGTCCATAACATCTCCCCCCCCCCTTGAAAAAATCATTTTCCTCAAGGCTTAAGACGAGGAAATTGCTACCAAATGGTAGCCTACTCCCAGGTGGCATATTCTAGTGGAGTATCCTTCCATTGAACTAAAACTTCCTTGATGGTACATTGACGAAGACGATTTTCACACTGTTTCAATATGGCTTGTGGCTGCAACCAAATGGAACCTTCTTCATCCAAATCTCGTATATTGGTCTGGGTGTGGCACTTGGTACCAATAAATTTCTTTAGGCATGAGACATTGAAAAAATGATGTAGCTTGGATTGACTGGGAAAGGCTAACTGATATGTCACTGGTCCCACACATTTGAAAATAATATAAGGACCATAAATTTGGTTGTAATTTTCGGACACTATTATGATTTTAGTGAAGTCTTCTTGTACTGGGAGAAACACCTGGTCTCCTTCAACAAATTGACATTCAAAACGACCCCGATCTGCCTATTGTTTCATGTGGTTTTGAGCCATGACCAAATTTTCTTTAAGAGTACGAAGAATGGTCATGTGAAATATAATATTGCAGTCAACCTCATGAACCTTTGAGACACATGACATGTATGGGAGAATCGATGGTGGCTTCTATGCGTAAACTGCTTCAAAGGGAGTCATATGAGTACTGGTATGGTAAGAGGTGTTGTACCATCATTCAACTAGGAGTAACATCTGAACCCACTGATGTTGTCTGTTGGACGCACAACACCTCAAATATGTTTCCAAACATTTTTTGACCACTTCCCTTTGGCCATCAGTGTGGGGATGATAGGTGTTGCTGAGATGCAATTTGGTTCCCTAGAGCTTGAATAATTCTTTCCAGAAATTGTTGGTAAAGTTGGATCTCTGTTAGAAAAAATAGAATGCGGAATTCCATGGAGTTTGAAGATATTATCCATAAAAAAATGAGCCACTTTGGATGTTGTGAATGGGTGTTAAAGAGCTTAGAAATTACCATATTTAGAAATAATATCGACTACCACCATGATGAATGACTTATTGTATGATTTGGGTAAGCCGACAATGAAATCCATAGAAATATTCGTCCAAATAGTAGGTAGAAGTGGAAGCGGTTGGAGTGTGCTTGGAGGTTTGAAAGTCTCTCCCTTATTGCATTGACATGTATCACATTCAGACACAAAGGTACGGATGTATTGTTTCATACCGTCCCAAAAGAAAGAATGTTTGACCCATTCATAAGTTTTGGTAAAACTTGAATGACCTGCGATAGGTGAAGCATGAAACTCAAAGAGCACCATGGATTTAATGGTCGACTGTTTGCTTAAATATAGGAGAACTTTATAGAAAAACTCGCCATTGTTCCAAGAGTACCCTGAAGTATCTTGGGGATCCTATTGCAGTTGTTGGATTAGGCTGGAATTTTTTGGGTCTTGCAACCATTCCTAATGAATAGCCCGAAGCTAGTCAACGACAAGGAATGAGAGGGAAAAGAGGGACCCTTCTTTGTCATATTTCCTAGAAAGAGAATCCACCACCAAATTTTCTTGTCCCTTCTAGTAAATGATCTCATAATCATATACAAACAACTTGTTCACCCATTTTTGTTGCTCCAGGGATGAGATTAAGATTTCCCGTAATTAAAGGAATGGAATGGTCATGGTCGTCGCGTGAGGGGGGAAGGCCCTGGGGAGTTTGGAAAATAATGTGATGTTGGGAAAGGATATATTGAAGGTCGAGGTGCACAGAGAGAGTATCAACAACTTGAATGGAATGGAGTTGAGCAATGATGCCATAATGACCTTTTTTTAGTAGCTTTTATATGCAGTGGGAACTGATGATCTCCGGAGAGCCTGCTGTAATGCCTTGGAATTTATATTGTTTTCCTTCCTGTTGGAATTGCATGGTCAAATACTTAAAATCCATGGTCATAAGGACTAGAGTGTGTATCTATTCAACACCAAGAACAATGTCACAACTTCCCATGTCAATAGAAAACATGTGAGATTTCAAGTTATACTGACCAATTTGTAGGTGCACATTTTCACAACGCCCCCCACATTTTCACAACACGAATACATCATTTGATTTCTTGGACAAGGCAACAATGAATGAAATTATGAGTGATTCCACTTTCACCTAAGATGATGACTTTCTTGTCCTTAATGTAACCAATCAATTTGAGGGTTTGGGGAGAAGAAAATCTAGTGAGAGCATTCACCGAAATCAGTAGTTCAACTTCAGGAGGATCAGAGGGCGGTGTAAAATCATCTTCTTGTGGTGGAATGGCCTCAGGTGAAACCCCAACATCTTCATCATAAACATCCTTTGAAATGGCCATGATTTTTTTTTGTTCTTTACACTTTCTCCATGAAAGTATTTCTCATCACAATTATAGCAAAGATCCTTGAGTTGGTGTTCAAACATTTCTTCCCACGTAAATTTTTGGACCTTGAGAGGAGTGGCTAGAGGGGAATGATAAGGGGGTTGGGGGTGGGGAATAAAAAAAGTTTTTTTTGTTTTTGGAAAAGATGACCTGTTGTTCCTCCTTGGTGCGTGTAGTTGCTTCCAACCAAGCCTCGGGGCGAGCCATGAGGATCTGGGATCAGATTTCATTCTTTAGGCAACTGATAAAGCACTATTGAAAGAAGGCATCGATCATACCCTCCATTTAGAAGGCCAAGTGATCGAAGGAAACGATAAAATATTCCATTGTTCCAGACTATTTCAACTTAGTCAAATGACCTAAATGGTGGATGTTTGTATCAAAGCATTCATACAACTCAATAGAAAACTATGTCCAAGAAACATACCCTTGGCATGCATTTTTATGCCATTTCCACAATTGCCATCGCTCTAGATACAAATAGAGAAAACCGTAATGAAGCTTGGTCAAGTCATCGATAATTTCATGCAAGGAAAAATAATGTTCCATCTGAGTGACCCAGGTTGTTGGATCTGAGCCATCAAATTTTTTCACCTCAACCCTAGGAAGACAGGGGTCACGATTGGAATAAAATTTCATAGTGTTATCACATGCGCTTGTCAGAGTCTTGTGGGTTTATGGTTTCTACCTAAGTCTGCAATTTTGCCCTATTTCTATCCTTTTCACAGACCAAGTCTTAAGTTCGTCCCATTTCGGCTTGTAAATTCATCTTTTGTTTGCCCTTGTTCATTTTTGTGCCCTGGTTTCCCTCAATATCTTAGCCGAAAGAAATATCAGCCCCAAGCCCCTCTGTTTTTCTCTGAGGACGAGAACTCGCCTCCTATGATCCAGTCACTGGTCTCCCTGTTTTCTTAGCTCACAACCAGTCATCCAAATCCTTGATCGTGCAGGCCGCAACATGAACACAAAGCACAACTTTCTTAACAGTTTGTTTCAAGATTCTAGGAACAGTCCATATCAGCGGCTCACAGGCATTCGAGAGTGAAAACTTGTGCAAAGTATAGAACTAGAGAAAAAGGCCCCGAAGTGAATATGAACCGTTGATCTTAAAGGGGACAGGTGGCAGTCGATCCAAGCCTTCGGGGAAATGAGCTTCAGGAGATTTAAAATGAGAAAAATGCCGAAGTCTCGAAGGCCCGAAGTCCCGAAGTAGATCTCGACCATTTGAATCCAGATTGCCATGCGTCATAAGATCTGTCACTCCGGGAGTTTTGAAATGAGAAACATGCCAAATTCCTGAAGATCCGAAGCCCAAAGCCCTGAAATGCCAAAGGCCTGAAGTAAATTTGGACCATCCATCAACGGGGACACGTGATAGAGATCCGTGAGCTTCATGGGAAAGATAAGTTTGAAATTTGACTTTCCTGAAGCCCAGAGTCTCGAAGTGGATCTCGACCGTCCAAATCCAGAATTCCATGCATCATCAGATCTGTCACTCTGGGAGTTTTAAAATGAGAAAAGAACCTAAGTCCCAAAGCCCCGAAGACCCGAAGTCTCGAAGTCTCGAAGACCCAAAGCACATGACACACTCTCATTAGGCATGACGCGTGGCACTCTTTCTAGGTCATTCCTTCATGGCCATGTCACCCTCCTTATCATGACACATCAACAGACATGACATCATATGATATCATCTGGACCACCCATCACTGAGACATGTGGAATAAATCTATGAGCTCCGACTAAAGGCCCGAAGTAATCCTCGATCGTTCGATTCATGAGGACACACGTCAGTATATCGCCAACTTCGAGTAAAAGCTTTTGGGATCCCAGGTTTTAGATTTGATTCTCTCGAAGCCTGGAGACACGAAGGGATTTCATCTGTCGATCTCTAGAGGGCCACGTGCCATCAGATCCATGGCTCTGGGTAAAAGCACTTGGAAGCCTAGGTTTGAGATTTGATTTTCCCGCAGTATGGAGACCCGAAAAGAATCTCAGCCATTGATCTCAGGGAGACACGCGTCATCAGATCCCTAGCTCCGGAGAATTTTCTTGGAGAAAATAAATTTTGACTATTGAAAGACCCGAATCCCAAATCGCGAAGCAGATCTCGGTCGTCGATTTGAAAAGGGAATATTTGATCCATCAATCTAAAAGGCGCCAGAACTAGGTCATTGATCAGGAAGCCTCATCTCAGATCATAATATTAATGGTCTCTCTCCATTGCAGGCTCGGAAGGTGAGCACGTTTTAAAATTTCCAGGGCAGGTCACAATTGGAACCGTGGTTTTTAGAAAGGGACGCGTGGTAGTTCATTGTGAATTGTGGGGACAAAAGTGGTTTGTTGTCAAACCACCCTCGGTCGTGCCCTCAATCGCACGATTGTGTAGGGTCATGGCCCTAGGTCACATTGAAGAAGGAGCAGGGGAATAGGAGCTAACCCCCCAACCTTGTAGAGCCAAATGTGTGGCAGTCGTCAGCACATACATGTGGCACCCTTATGGTCTTAGCACGTGGTCGCTCCCTGATCATTAAATCTCATTCAATCTATGAGGAAAGGTAGTTAATGAAAGTAGAGTTGGTGGTTTAAACCTCGGCTCACTCCATAAATGGAAGGCATGCAAGGCCTGACCGTGGGGACTGAACCGTCAGCCCATGGTACTCCTGTGGGAAGATTTTCGTGCAAAACCCATATCGATCTGATCTCGCGTCTGATAGAGGGGTGCACTTTCAGTTTGACAGAAGAACTTGCTGACACAAAGCTTTGATTGTAGTGACCAGGTCACACTCTTGGTAGTGGCGTATTGTTTTGAGTATAAATAGATAGTTTTAATATTTTGTTAAGGTCATCAACTGGTTGAGTTGAGCTCCCTATTTTGTAATTTTTTGATGCCATAATTGTTCTTTGGTTATGTACCAAATTTGAGACTTTCATGTTAATAGAAGTTAGCTTATTTTCATCTCTCTGTAAAAACTGTGCTAAAACACTCGGGCATGGAGGATCCAGTCGAGGGTTGTTATGTTGTTGTAATGTAGGTTTGATTACAGTGGTATCGTGACCATTTTTAGTCATCTCCCTTGTTATCTTTTTCCCTCTTACACTGAATGGCTCGGGGATGGAGGATCCAGTCGAGTTGTTGTATCTGCATTGTGATGTAGGTTTGATCATTGTGTTGTTGTTACTGTGTTGTTTGGACATATTTCAGTGTCTGAAGCTTGAGCTCAAGAGTGATCTTGAGTCTAATTTTTTCTTCTCCAAGCTGCTTGAAATCCTGATGCTCATAGCAGTCTTGTTCACCTTTCTCACTAAGTCTTCCCTCTGCTCACACTTAAACTCAATTCACTGATTGAACTTAATGTGGCCCTCACTTCCCTGTGCATTTCTTGTCCAGTTCCATTTTGAACATTATTCATATATTGAGTTTTGTCCATTGACCTCCACTCATATAAAACCAACATCCACCAAAAAATATGATGGGTACTGGGCTTATCCTCCCTCAATTTGAGGGGACTGTCAGTGCTAACATTCTTGGCGTCATTGCCGGGGATGAATTGAAGATATTTCCATGGGTAAGAATGACAAAGAAATTCTGATTCTGAAGGTGCATCAGAAATCAATACCTTGAAGATTGCAACTTGCACCTGGCGAATCCATTGTTTCAGTTGTGGCTCCCAAAAGTAGACACATGAGGTCTATGCCGTAGTTGCCTCTAGCTACACTCGAAGTTGACCTAGAGAATATTATCAAGAAAGGAAATATTTCTCAAGAAGGCTTTAGTTGTTGTCCCAGATTGAAAATATCCCTGGGAGAACGATAATGACTAGATCTGGTATTTGATGGTGAACAAAGACTAGACACTTTCAGACTGCATATCATTCACCTGGCGACTCCATGTTTAAAGAATCCAGTGGCAACTCCACAGTTTTATGAAGTCATATTTTTAGATGGAAGCCATTTTGGCTCGTAGGTTTTCTCCTTTTAATTTCTCTATTGTTCCTGGTTTTCCAAATATTTTTCCTACTATCGATGAGTGGGGTGATGTTTTGCCCATATTTAGAGAACACGAAGATGAAAACCTGACCGAGCATCTTCGTGAATTTCATGAACTCATGCATTAGTGGTAGATACATAATGAGGATGTATTATTGAAGATGTTCATGTTCTCATTATCGAGAGATGCTCGTGAGTGTTATAACTCCTTTCCCCCTGCTAGCATCTCCTCCCTGGAGCAGTTTCATGCAGCTTTCAATACTCATTGTGAAAGGTATTATTCCTCTGAGTTAATCTTTCATAACTGTTGTGAGGAGTATAGAGATGGTGTTCAGGACATAGTTCATTCTTGTGAAATATGTGAGGATGAGGAACATCCCCCGGAGGCGCTGATGGAGTTGATATGATCATTTTCTGAAAGAATAGAGGAATTGAAGGAAGATTTTTCTCGCCCCTCTTACAAAGAAAATGCAGAGGATATTCTGGTCCTAGAAACAATGTTCTTGGCAGCCCTGCTTATGATGAATAAGTGATGTTGGATACTGACCAAGAACAAACTAATTTTGATGGATATCCCAGCGAAGATGATGAAGAGAAGAGCTTCTCCATGGTTCCTATTTATGGTGATTGTGAATCTGATCCTGGGGAGAGCCATGAAGGAGAAAAAGGGGAGCCATATAGAGATAGAGATGAATGGGATGGCTATTTTTTGAGATTCAGAGGAAGAAATCATGATGATCCCAGTAAGAACTTATTAAAATTTCATGTATGCATGCTCAAGCATGGCTTCTTTCACGAGGATGCTTGGATCAAGATGTTCAGATTTTCTTTAGAGGAATATGCTCTTGACTGGTGTTTATCTCTCCCTGCTACTAGTATCCATTCTTTGAAGGATTTTCACGATGCTTTTAATTCGTATTATGAGAAGATTTTCCCAGCTCATCTTATTTTTGATGACTATTGCAAAAAATTGGCACTCCACATTCTGCAGATGATAGAGTGTTCCTCGTGTGATGAGTCTGGTAAATATCTGACTGAGAGAGAAAGAGAGGATAAAAGTGAGTATCTTGCAAATACGGATGAAAAGTTTTCTCTCTCTATTTCCCAAGAAGAAGTCGTTCTAGATATGATTGATGATAGCGTTGATGATGGCATAGCTATGGATGCATTATTTTCCACCCCTAATACGCCTGTTGTCTCAGTTTTAAAAGAAGAAATGGTTGAAGAAAATAATCAAGAGATTGTTTTTTCTTTTCTTTGCAAGATAAAATAATTATGTGCTCACGGACCTCTGATGAGTATTCAGAAGAAGAAAGCATAGGCTGCCAATATTCTTATGAAATCGAAAGCTCCTACCAAGAACAACATGATAGAAAGAAAGAGCCATCCATGGATATACATGAAGAGAGTTCTTGCTCTCAACTAGAAGATCTTATCGAAGTAGACAAAGGAGAGATGGAGGAGCTAAATGTGCAGTTTATCTTCTTTCTTGAACCTGTAAATGAGCAAATATCACTTGGTATCAGCCAACTCGCATTAGTCCTCTACTCACTTGTACACTCTGAGGACATCGAATGAAGGGCGAGTAACGATGAAGTGTAGGAGGTATTTTTTTACCAGTTGATCTTTCCTGATTATAAATGTTTTGACCCTGTGGGGTTGTATTTAGAGCTGTGTTTTCCACAAGCATTGGAGCCTGCAAAATTATTCATTTTGTCATCATTTGGGCGTATTGTCAGCGTTCCAAGACATGTTTTCTTTATGCTGTCATACTTCCCTTACCTTTTGTGGACCATTTGCAATGAAGAAAAGGATCATATTACCACTCAGTCTGGGTGGCTATGGTGGAAGTTTGCTTTCACCTAGCACTTGGTAAAAATAATTTATCTTAGGATTGTACATAAATAAGCTCCTTCTGGAGCCCATGTGTTTGTTTTAGTTTTTAAGTAGAGTAGTGTACATATCTCCCTGTTTTCTTCAGTGTTGTTTTGAGCTAGACTCCATAGCCCAACAGCTAGGGCACTCGAACTGCACGTTCTTGGAAACTCACTGGGAGCATGCCATCCCCTGTGGAGCCAAATGTTATCACATGAGATTTTCAGAGTCTTGTGGGTTTATGGTTTCTACCTAAGTTTGTAATTTTTCCCTATCTCTATCCTTTTCGCAAACCAAGTCTTAAGTTCATCCCCTTGTAAAGTCGTCTTCTGTTTGCCCTTGTTAGTTTATGTGCCCTGGTTTCCCTCAATATCTTAGCCGAAAGAAATATTGGCTCCAAGCCCCTCTATTTTTATCTGAGGACGAGCACTCACCTCCTGTGATCCAGTCATTGGTCTCCTTATTTTCTCAGCTCACATCCAGTCATCCAAATCCTTGATCATGCAGGCCACATCCATGAACACAAAGTGTAGCTTTATTAACAGTCTATTTTGTGATTGAATCATAAGCAAAAGGAATTTTTAATCTTTCAGCGGTGGAGATTCCAGGAACAATCCAGATCAACGGATCATGGGAATTCAGAAGTGAAAAATTGCACAAAGTATAGCGCTAGAGAAAAAGGTCCCGAAGGGAATATGAACTATTGATCTTAAAGGGGACAGGTGGTAGTCGATCCAAGCCTTTGGGGAAATGAGCTTCAAAATATTTAAAATGAGAAAAACGTTGAAGTCCCAAAGGCCTGAAGTCTCAAAGACCCAAAGTGTTGAAGTGGCCAAAGTCCCAAAGCGCTGAAGTCCTAAAGTAGATCTCGACCATCCAAATCTAGACTGCCACGCGTCATCAGATCTGTCACTCTGAGAGTTTTACTTCAGGAGTTTTGAAATGAGAAATGCACCAAATTCTCGAAGAGCCGAAGCCCAAAGCCCTGAAATGCCAAAGGCTCGAAGTAAATCTGGACCATCCATTAGCGGGGACACACAACAGAGATTCACGAGCTTTGTGGGAAAGATAAGTTTGAAATTTGATTTTCCTAGAGCCCGTAGTCCTAAAGTGGATCTCGGTCGTCCAAATCCAGAATTCCATGGGTCATCAGATCTGTCACTCTGGGAGTTTTAATTCGAGAGTTTTAAAATGAGAAAATCACCTAAGTCCCAAAGGCCCGAAGACCCGAAGCGTCGAAGTCCCAAAGACCCAAAGCACGTGACACACTCTCATCAGGCATGACACATGGCACTCTTTCTAGGTCATTCGGTCGTGGCCATGTCACCCTCCTTATCATGACACATCAACAGACGTGACATCATATGACATCATCTGGACCACCCATCAGTGGGACATGTGGCATAAATCCATGAGCTCCAGCTAAAGGTCCAAAGTAATCCTCGGTTGTACGGTTCATGAGGACACACATCAGTATATCGCCATATTTGGGTGAAATATTTTGGGATCCTAGGTTTCATATTTGATTCTCCCAAAGCCTGGAGACACGAAGGGATTTCATTCATCGATCTCTAGAGGGCCATGCATCATCAGATCCATGGCTTCAGGTAAAAGCACTTGGAAGCTCAGGTTTGATATTTGATTTTCCCAAAGTCTGGAGACCCGAAAAGTGTCTCAACCATTAATCATAGGGAGCCATGCTTCATCATATCCCTAGCTCCGAAGAATTTGCTTGGAGAAAATAAAGATTGACTATTGAAATGCCCGAAGCCTGAATCACGAAGCAGATCTCGGCCTTCGATTTGAAAAGGGAAGATTTGATCCATCAATCTAAAAGGTGCCAGAGCTAGGTCGTTGATCAGGAAGCCTCATATCAGATCACAAGATCAATGGTTGCGCTCCATTGTGGGGTCAGAAGGTGCGCACGTTTTAAAATTTCAAGGGTGGGTCGCAATCAGAACTGTGGTTTTTAGAAAGGGACGCATTGCGGTTCATGGTGAATTGCGGGGACAAAAGAGATTTGATTTCAAACCACCCTTGGTCATGCCCATAATCGCATGATTGCGTATAGTCATGGCCCTAGGTCACATTGAAGAAGGAGCAGGGGAACACGAGCTATCCCTCGAGCCCTGGAGAGCCAAATGTGTGGCAGTCATCAACACAGACAGGTGGCACCCTTATGGTCTTGGCACATGGCCGCTCCCTGAGAATTAACTCTCATTCAATCTCTAAGGAAAGGCAGTTAATGAAAGTAGAGCTGATGGTTGAAACCTCGGCTCACTCCATAAATGGAAGGCATGGAAGACCCGGCTGTGGGGACTGAACCGTCAGCCTGTGGTATCCCTGTGGGCAGATTTTCCTACAAAACCCATGCCGATCTGAGCTCATGTTTGACAAAGGGGTGAATGTTCAGTTTGACAGAAGAACTCGCCGACGCAAATATTTGATTGTAGTTACTAGGTCACATTCTTGGTAGTGGCGTATTGTTTTTAGTATAAATAGATATTTTTAATATTTTGTTAAGGTCATCAACTGGTTGAGCATAGCTCCCTATTTTGTAATGTTTTGATGCCATAATTGTTCTCTGGTTATGTACCAAATTTGAGACTTTCATGTTAATAGAAGTCAGCTTCTTTTCATCTCTCTGTAAAAACTATGCTAAAACACTCGAGCATGGAGGATCGAGTCGAGGGTTGTTATGCTGTTGTAATGTAGGTTTGATTATAGTGGTATCATGACCAGTTTTAGTCAGCTCCCTTGTTATCTTTTTCCCTCTTACACTGAATGGCTCGTGCATGGAGGATCCGGTCGAGTTGTTTCAGCTGCATTTTGATGTAGGTTTGATCATTGTATTGTTGTGACTGTGTTGTTTGGACATATTTCAGTGTCTGAAGCTTGATCTCAAGAGTGATCTTGCGTTTGCGTTTTTCTTCTCCAAGCTGCTTGAAATCCTGATGCTCATAGTAGTCTTGTTTACCTTTCTCACTAAGTCTTCCCTATGCTCACACTTAAACTCAATTAACTGACTGAAGTTAATGTGGCCCTCACTTCCCTATGCATTTCTTGTCTAGTTCCGTGTTGAACATCATTCATATATTGAGTTTTGTCCATTGACCTCCACTTATATCAAAACAACATCCACCAAAAACTCTAATGGGTATTGGGCTTATCCTCCTACAATCTGAGGGTGAATCTCAATGCTAACACATAGGATTGGAAGAGTCAACACCTTTGACTTGGGGGTTTGGGCCAGAGGAGGAAGGACCCTTGTATAGGAATTGTTGGAAAGAGGAGTGGATTTCTTCTATTCAGCTAGAGAGTTGGTCCTGGATGTCGTCCATTTTGGCATGAATGGCAGTAATGGAATTATTCAGTTTTTGATTGGTTTTGTCTTAGCGCATGGGGTCCATTAGGAGATGAGGGTGGGTCTACAGAAAAAAAGGTATATAAGTGATATATACCACTACGATCGGATAAACAAGAGGAAACCAATGGGATAAGTGCCAAATAAGGGTGTCTGGAAGGGGCCGTGTCCATGGGAAAAAAGGCTTAAAAATGATAGATACAATGACAATTAGGGTGAAGAGAGGAATCCAATGGGACATGTCTCAAATAATGGGTGCAGGAAGGACCCAATTTTTTTTTCTCTTGCGGATTTATACTATGATCTAAATAATACTGCAGTGTCAAAATGCCCAAATTCTTAACAGGAAAAAATGTGTAGTAAATTTGCAACAAGAATGCAGGAGGTAAGGTTACGCAGCCAAAATATCCGTTTTATTCCTTGTCTGGTATGTTCCCCCTAGGTTAGGGTTTATAGGGTGCCTATGGAAAGGGGTTTGCCTTGTGCTATAACTCTTTGATATACATGCAAGGTCCAACATTAGTACTCAACCCAATATCTCAGGGAACCAACTAAGGAGTCTCGATAGTACCCTTATTTGTACCACCCAATTACCCAGGTACTAAAGGGTATCTTCCCAAGTGTTGTTCTTGATGGCACTATAGCAATCAAGCAACCAATTAGTTGATCTAGGGATGGTTTTAGGAAACCTAGGGGACTTCTGATATACCTACTAGTACATGGAAGTGATGGTCGTGTACATATTTTGTCTTATGCGATACTACTCGAGGGGTACCAACAGGGGTTACAGAGGTTTCCAACAAGGGAGAAACTTTGGTTTCTAGGCAACCTGGCGAAACCATCTGTATTGTCTGTGTGTAGTCTTCCCCACCCCAGTTTTACCCACTGAACGAAAGATCTATGTGCTTTAAAGATGCCGACAGTACACATCTCTACCCTGGAAAAAAATCACCCACAATTCCTGCCAAGGAAAGTTCTTTGATACCACTTGTAAGGTACCAGATGTAATATAATATGCAGAAACAATAATATTAAACGGATATCAATAGAACAACAAAGTATTGAGAAGAGAAATACCATAAATAATACCTTTATTCAAAGAAAACAATGTTCACTTGCCTCTTTCAGGGGGCAACCTACAGTCGAGCATATCTCTATTACAATAATTCTCAAGACAAAGATTTCTCATGCCTCCTAAATAAATCTAATATTTTCAAGCTAAGACAAAATCTTGTAGCTAATCTAAAGAAATTATAAAACTGTGAGAATACCCATTTATTAGAGTAAATTAGAACATATAAATTTGTATCATTAATGTGGAAAACACCCTTCTTATAGGTTTACACAACTCTCCAAGTCAACCCTATTTTAAGGATGTACATCATTCAAAACTGGGAAATCAATATTATATGCACATGCACATAGCCCTAACTAACTAACCAACTAACACAACAATTTATTAATTAAGAAGCCCCAAGAAGGCTACACACCAAGGGTGGAGAGTCCCTCATTCTTTAGGCTAGCTGGTTGAGTTGGCTATACTTTCCTTGGGTGATGAGTTGGGGGAGATGCCTACATTCCACATCAAATTAGTTAAAAAATGCTTCAATGCAGTAGTGCAAAGTACTTAAAAAATGTTTTTCCATGTTGTTCATCAATGGTAATATATCATGTATTGTTTGAAGGTGACATTTTGTGTTTGGCTTAGCAATGTGTGCGTTAGATCAGATTTACTAGGAGTAGACAAAGGAAATTGTAAGTATTAACAATAATACCCAATTGCGACACCATAATGAGCATGTTGAATCTAGGTCCAAAATGCATGAATGATATATAATCATATTTATTTTAGGATTATATTAAAAGTTCAAGCTCTTTAGAACACCCTCGGGCTAAGTTTTTCTCATAGTCATGCCAAATCCTTAGGAAAATAGTTGTTGCACGAAATTGCAAGTAGTCTGCGCTCCCCAGTGTATCGTGAAAAGGGACTAACCGCCTCTTGTGGATCCTTGAAGTCTGGCAGTGATGAGTTTACCAATCACCTGTGGGTTTTTGTCTAATGGTAGCCGTACTACTGCAAAAATGGTATCAGAGCTAGAGGTCACGAGTTCGATACACACTTGGCTCGCGTTGAGGGGGATATTGTTGCACGAAATTGCAAGTAGGCAGCGCTCTCCGTTGTATCGTGAAAAGGGACTAACCGCCTCTCATGGATCCTTGAAGTCTGGTGGTGATGATTTTACCAATCACCTGTGGGTTTTGGTCTAACAACAACCGTACTACTGCGAAAATATTGTCGGCATGTTTACATGAAGAGTGTGCTTGTCATTGATGGAAAGAACAGAAGGCAGAGTAGAAGGAAGCGTAAGCCCATGAGGAGGAGCGAATAGTATGAAGAGATCAAAGCTCAGAAGAGATAGCGCTTTGCGCTTTCCAGAAGTGCAACCGAGGTCCAAGAGAAGGACTCATGGGAGGAGCAAAGATCGAGACCTTTGAACACTTAGAAATCCTTCTAAGTCAGAGATATCAGAAAGATCAGAAGGAAGAACAACAGTGGTCATTGGATCACCAATCCCAAATACCCGATGACCATTAGATCAGTGTCCAGTGAGCGGAGGAAGTGCAAAGGAGAAGTACAAATATGATCAGTTGGATCTCAACATCGAGGATCAACAATTGTTGGATCCAAAAATAAATGCAAGAAGGTTAAGCCTTTGATGATTGTAGGAAAGAAGACTTGTCAAAGTCCGAAAGTCCCGAAGTAAGCAGGGACCGTCCATCACCAAGACTGACAGGTGGCACACGATCCTCAATTCCAGAGAAAATCACTTTGAGGATTTTTCAGTTTGAGACTTGGAAAACCCGAAGTCCAGAGAGCTGGAGTAAACGACAGCCATCAGATCAATTTGAAGTGGAAGGACAGGATAAGGTAGAAAAGGAGCATCACAGAAAGATCAAGCCGTCGATCTGAGAACATGATTGACGAACAAAGTTTAGTTCAAGTCTAAAATTTGTGAGGAGGTTATTGTTCGGGGATTCTCACTTCGGAAGAATTGGAGATTTGAAAAGTCGAAGTACCCAAATTCCTGAAGATCGGAGTCTCGAAGTGAATGAGGATCCACGTCAACAAGACTACGTCGGCAAGGACATGTGTCACAATTAGACAATGAAAAGTGTCAAGTTGATTCGGCATGTCAGGTACGTGCGAATCACAAATCCGAGTGACACGTGGCAACTACTAGGCTCATGACACATCATCAAGTGACGTAAGTAAGTGACGTCACTCCGAGAGTTTTACCACCAACGATTAGCCTAATGTCCCGAAGTCCAAAACGTTGAATACCCAAAGAATATCAAGACCATCGATTGCCAGAAGGATGTGTGGCAAAAATCTGTGTAGTTTGGGGAAAGACACTCCAGAAAAAGCGAGCAAAGAAAGTTAAGAGTTGATATTCCCGAACCCTGAAAACCCAAAGTCAATCTCAACTGTCTGATTTTGAGAGACACGCGTCAGTCAATCTATAACTCTGTATAAAAGAAAAGGAAGGAGGAAAGGTTGGTAAGTTGAGATTTCCGAACCCCGAATACCCAAAGGGATTGTGACCGTTGATCCAAAAGGGGACACGCGTCAGTGGATTGTCAGCTCCAGGAAAAAGCAAAGGAAGAATGAAAGAAAGTTGAGAGTTGAGATTTCCGAACCCTGAATACCTGAAGTGTTTGTGACCATCGATCCAAAATGGAAACGCGTCGTTGGATCATGAACTCCAGGTGAAATGCTCCAGGAGAAAGAAGAGTTTGAGAATCAAAACTCTCGAAGCCCGAAAGGCAAAATCGATCTCGTCCGTTGGTTTGGAGGGCCACATGTCACCTGATCGTTGAGACTAAGAATCATGTGTGGACAGAGGAAAGAAGGCAAGAAAGGAAGATAGATTGGAGTCGTTGATCGAAAGAGCACCATCAAGATCATGAGATCAACGGTCCCGTCGCATTGCAGGGTCAGAACATGCTCGGGTCTTAATTTTTTGTGAGTGGGCCACAATTGAAACCATGGTTTTGGAGAAAGGGTATGTGGTAGTTGGAGGTGGATTGCGGGGAGAAAAGTGGTTTATCCCAAACCATTATTGGATGCGCCCACAATCGTTCGCTTATGCAAGGACGTAGCCCGAGGTCACATGTGACAGGGGGCTAACGTGAAAAGATCTCATGCCCACAATCATTTGGTCACGAGAGACCATCGCCAAGGTCATATCAAGAAACGAAACTGACGCTCACAAGACCGAGTTTGGGAAGCATTTTTTGAATAGGCGTTTGGTCACCGCTGATGGTCAAGTGAAGGAAGGGGCTTGAAAGCCAAAAAATCCAAAGACGACTGGCTGTAACTGACAGAGAATATGAAGAGTTGTGATTGCCAGAGAAGCCATGGAATATCAGAGTAATGCCCACTGATGATGAACACATTCAACATAACCGCCAGAGAAGACGAAGAGTTGCCATGATGATCTGGCAAAGGACTGAGTGTGAGAAAGAAATGCAGAACAAAGAAGACAAAGTGCTTTAGTGGTAGATCTATGCATGTGGGCAGAATGAGAGAAAGTGGAAACAAAAGTGAAGATCAGAGGTGCAGTAGATAGTTTGAGGAGGAAACACAGAGCATAAAAGCGTGAGGAGAAGTAGGACATAGGGGTATGGGGTGTTTGTAGCAGGAGAAAGAATAGAGGATAGATGTGGAACAAAGAATAGAAGTTGGAAGAGGCAGAGGAGTCATGGAGCTGTAACAGACCATATCAGAGACAAAACAAGTAAGTAAAGTTTTGCAAGATTCAAACAGGGTGGTAGGGTGGTGCTAGGGAGGATTGTAGTCCTCTAAATTCTAGTTGGTGCTAGAAGATATTCGGGGAGTTGGTGCTTCCTTCTAGTGGGTGCTAGAGAAACCTGGGAGTTGGTGCTTCCATCTAGTTGGTGTTAGATAAATCTGAGAGTTGGTTCTTTCTGCAAGTTGTAGCTTGCTATCAGAGGTTGAAGCCTTATATTTGAGTTGGAGGTCAAATACTGTGATATACATGAAAGTTGGAGCTTGATTGACATCCTAAGAAGAAGAGGTTTTCTCCCTTTATGGGTTTCCTCATGAGAAACCTGTGTCTCTGTGTATTCTGTGTGATGGATCAAATACTGTTTATCTATGCATGTTAAGTTATCAATAATACATTAAATAATAATTTAGAAAGATTCATAAAAGAACAAAAAGTTTTAAGCTTATAATATAACTGATTCACCCCTCAGTTATATTTCCAACAATTGGTATCAGAGTCGGTTCATTTTATTTAAAGGTAGATCAGTAAGCTTAAACATGACAAGTCATGAAGGAACTTCAACCAATAAGGCCCCCCTGTTCAATGGAACAAACTTTGCCTTCTGGAAAGTTAGGACAAGAACCTACATAATGGATTTAGGTGCAAATGTCTGGGATGTGGTAAAGACTGGTTATGTAAAGCCAGTTGCACTAGCTAATAAGGATGACAAGCTAGAATCCAGCTTCAACGCTAAAGCTATGAATGTTATTCTGAGTGGGATTGCAGAAGAAAAAATTGTCAAAGTCATGCATTGTGACTCAACAAAAGTTATGTGGGACAAGCTGATAAGTAGTTATGAAGGTGATGAAAAAGTGAAAGACGCAAAACTTCAGACTCAAAGACTGAAGTTTGAGCAGTTAAAGATGGATGAAGATGAAACTATTAGTATGTACTTCTTACATATAGAATAAATTGTCAACACTATGAAAGGGCTAGGTGAAACGATAACTGATTCTTTTCTAATCTAGAAAATATTAATATCTCTTCTTGATAGATTTAACTCAAAGGTCTATGCTATAGAGGAAATAGATGATCTCAAAACGTTGACACTAGATCAACTTATTGGAACCCTAAATGATTATGAAATGAGAATCACCAAAGGTAAATCCACTACAAAAGAGGCATCTTTTAAAGTATAGAAAAACACAGACTCCGATATAGATGAGATTGAAGCAAATTTTGTGAGAAGACTGAAGAAGGATCAGGAAAATACAAAGGTAAACTGCCTTTCAAATGTTTCAACTATGGTAAGATAGGTCATTTTGCATCTAAGTGTCCTCACAAAATAAAGTATCAGACATATGACGATGAAGAGAAGCACAAACACAAAAAGGTCTATAAAGAGAATAATTTTAAGAAGAAAAGCCTTTGTGTAAATAATGATGATGATCCCTCAGATGATGAAAGCAGTGACTCTTCTATTGAAGATAAAATAAATGATATCATGCTAATAACATTAGAATATCTAAACACTGAATATACAGGAAGTGAGTTCGTTGACTATGAATCAGAAGTACATCTTGAAGGAGAACTTGTGAGTGACATGGAAGAGTTTGAGGGACTCAGAGAAAAGAAAAGAAAACAAAAATAGTTACTGCTAAGGTATGAGAAAACATGCAAGGAACCATTTGAAGAAATTAATATGTTGAAGGTCAAGTTAGAAGAAGCTAAGAAGATTTAATACATCCTCAAACAACAATTGAAGGAAGCCAAAACAAAAGGTGAAAAATTGGAAGTTGAAGTAGTGACTGTCAGAAAAGATCTAGAGAAATTTCAGGCCTTATATCATTAGCATCTGACAAGTATTAAAGCCTCAGAAGGATTAGCCTCCATTTTTAATCAACAAAGGAATTCAAAGTTGAAAACTGGTTTGGGTTATGAAGAGGGATCAAGTAGTGGTCAGCCAACAAACAAAGAATCCATCAAGTTCATCAAATATACAACTATTGACAACAACAAACCTATAGAAACAAAGGAAGAGAATCAACCGCCAAGGAGGAGTGAAGGAAAAGATACTAGAATTGAATCTGAATAACAAAGAAATAATACACTCTCTGCTCAAGAAAATCATCAGCATGGAAGAAATCGACCTGCTCAAAGAGGACAACCATTTTCCAGGTACAAAGATTTTTTCTATGGATATTGTTTTTACTACTCTAACTTTGGCCACAAAGATGTAAATTGTTCTCTAAGATTTAGACATGAGCAATCAAGACAGCCAAGGAATAAATACTCATCTCAACAAAGAATGAAACAACCAAGTTACAAACAACCACAGACTGAAAATCATGTGATGGATGGGAAAAAGACGCAGACTAAGCATAACAATTGTTATGATCCTCTCTTCAATGAACTAGAATGTTACATCTACCATAATTATGGACATAAAGCTGCAGACTGTTGCTTAAAGAACTATAAGCCATATTCAAATCACAAAGCTGAAAACGTCAAGGTTTGGAAGAAGAATGAAAATAACAAGTGTGGATTGGTGTTGTCATCTCAAAGACAAAAATACTCCTGGTATATTGACAATAGATGCTCCAGTCATATGACAAGTGACAAAAGTAAGTTCCTATCACTCAAGGAAAATAAATCAGGAAGTGTGGCCTTTGGAAATGATGCTCCAGGAAAGATCAGAGGTAAAGATCTAGTAAGCTTAAGTAATGGAAGAAGCGAAGCTCAAGATGTATTATTTGTTGATTGTTTAAAGCATAATCTTCTTAGTGTCAGTCAGATATGTGACAGAGGATGTGAAGTCACTTTCACTGCAAAGTATTGTATAATAAAGACAATAAACATAGGAGAGTTGCTTGCAAAAGGGGTTAGAACCGAAAACAATGTATATGTTCTAAAGGAAGATAAGGAGAAATGTCATTTAAGAAAAATTGATGAAAGTTGGTTATGTCAAGGAAGGCTTGGACACCTGAATTTTGATTATATTGTCAAACTGAACAATGAAGGTGATGTGAAATACCTTCCAAAAATATCTAAGCCTAATAACTCTCTATGCGAGTCCTGCCAAATGGGGAAGCTGACTCGTGCTCAATTAAAATCGAAGAGTTTCACATCTTTAGAGAAATCGCTTCAACTTGTTCATATGGATCTGTGTGGACCATCGCAAAAAGAAGGAACTGGAGGAGAACGTTACTTTATGCTGGTCGTTGATGACTTCTCTAGACGTATGTGGGTTTCCTTTCTGAGAGAAAAATCTGACGCGTTTGAGAAGTTCAAAACGTTTAAGGTATTAGATGAGAATTAGATAGGAAGAAAGTTAAAGGCAATTCACTCAGACAGAGGAGGAGAATTTCTGTCAAGAGATTTCAAAGAATTCTATGATAGACATGGAATTAAAAGAGAATATACTATTCCAGGTACTCCTCAACAACATGGAGTTGTAGAACGCCAAAATAGACCAGTTCATTAGATGACAAGGGATATGATGAATGAAAGGGACATTTCACAAACCTTTTGGGTGGAGGATGTTCACACAACTGTTCATATTCTGAACAAAGAACATCTAAGGCTGAACAATGATAAAACTCCACATGAGTTGTGGTTTGGTTGACCTGCATCCATTAAGAACTTCAAAGTATTTGGAAGTAAATGCTACATCAAAAATAATGATGATCATCTGGGAAAATTTGATAGTAGATCCGATGAAGGCATCTTCTTAGGATATGAAACGAACAATAAAGGATACAAATTCTTTAACAAAAGAATGCATAAATTAGTAGACCGTATTGATGTTCGAATTGATGAAGAAGCTCCTATAAAAGATCAACAGAGAATAAGCACTAAGACGGATGAAAAAGATGATGAGAATAATGGAAATGAAGAACAACAAACCCCAGAGTCACAAGAAGATGATGAATCAGGTGAAGAAAAGACACCCAGACAAGAAGAATCAGGACAACAATCAACATCAAATCCTTCCTCCAGAATTACTCAAAAGAATCATCCTGAAAGTCAAATAATTGGTGAGAAAGAGAAAGGTGTACAAACCAGGAGGAGGATAATCAAAGACACCAAGCAATCACATATAGCCTTCATATCCATGGTGGAACCCAAGAACTTCAATGAAGCCAATGAAGATGTAAATTGGTTAAAATCAATGAATGAGGAACTGGACCAGATTGAAAAGAATGACACTTGGGAACTCGTTCCTAG
Source organism: Picea engelmannii (assembly GCA_009831015.1). NCBI lineage: Eukaryota > Viridiplantae > Streptophyta > Pinopsida > Pinales > Pinaceae > Picea > Picea engelmannii. The sequence continues at coordinate 242,839 of ML786402.1, read as the reverse complement.
GTCAACAAATAAAAATGTAATAGGATCCAAATGGGTCTACAAAAATAAGATGAATGAGCAAGGAAATATTGTAAGAAATAAGGATATATTCGTCTGCAAAGGAAATGCTCAAATAGAAGGACTGGACTTTGATGAAACATTTGTGCTAGTAGCAAGATTAGAAGCTATTCGAATGTTTCTTGCCTATGCTTGACATAAACAGTTTAAAGTCTATCAAATGGATGTCAAGTCAGATTTTCTAAATGGAGATCTAAAAGAAGAAGTCTATATGGAACAACCAGAGGGTTTCCAAATGTCAGATAACCCTAACTTTGTCTGCAAGCTGAAGAAAGCTATATATGGGTTGAAACAAGCTCCTCGTGTCTGGTATTACAAACTGGATAAGTATCTTCAAGACAAAGGGTTCAAGAGAGGAACAATTGAAAACAATCTATATATCAAAACAGAGGGTAATGATTTGCTCATTATGTTGGTCTATGTAGATGACATCATCTTCAGAAGCAATAATTCTTTGTTGGTACAATGGTTTGCCTGTTCCATGCAATTTGAATTTGAAATGTCTATGATAGGGGAACTGTCATTTTTTCTTGGTCTGCAAATTACTCAAAGGTATAAAGGATTATTTATTTCTCAGAAGAAATATCTAAGAGAAATGTTGAAAAGGTTTCAAATGGAAGATTCTACACCTATGAGCACACCTATGGTCACTGGATGCAAGTTAAGCAAGGATGATGACTCATGTGATGTTGATCAGAGTTCCTATAGGTATATGATATGAAGCCTATTGTACATCACAACATCCCATCCAAACATAATGCATGATGTTGGATTGGTAGGAAAGTATCAGGCTGCACCTAAACAGAGTCATTTGTTAGTTGTCAAAAGAATATTTAGATACTTGAAAGGAATAATGAACTATGGCCTATGGTATCCTAGGAATCTGAATTTTCAACTATCACTCTATTCAGATGCTGATTGGGCTAACTGCGTGGATGAAAGGAAAAGCACGAGTGGAGATGAATTCTTCTTAGGAGATTCCCTTGTATCATGGTTGAGCAAGAAGCAAGGTTCCATTTCCTTATCAACTACAGAAGCTGAATACATTACAGTTGCCACTTGTTGTACCCAAGTATTGTGGGTGATTTAGACACTTGCAGACTTGGAGGTAAAATATACTGCACCGATCCCAATTCATTGTGATAATACCAATGCAATCAGTATGTCAAAGAACCCTGTATTTCACTCCAAGACCAAGCATATACCCATCAAGTATCACTTCTTGAGGGAAACAGGTGAACAACACTGTTGTTTCTTTGCATTATATTCCATCCAAAGATCAGATTGCTGATATCTTCACTAAACCGCTTGCAAAAGCTCAGTTTGAGTATCTACGTCAGTAGTTGGGTGTGACCCCATTATCAACCTAAGAGATTCCATCCTGTTAAGGGGAGTATGTGTTGGTTGAATATCTGATACCTCCACAAAGTACTGCAACAACTTAGGGGGAGCATGTTTTATTTGACATTGATGTCAAAGGGGGAGAAAAGGAGTGGTTTGGATGCTACGATTGGAGGTCCAAGCAGAATAGCGCAGCCTGTCAGGGTTTCCATCAATGACAAAGGGGGATATTGTTGGCATGTTTACAGGAAGAGTGTGCTTGTCATTGATGGAAAGAACAAAAGGAAGAGCAGAAGGAAGCGTAAGCTCAGGAGGAGGATCGAATAATATGTAGAGATCAAATCTCAGAAGAGGTAGCGCTTTGCGCTTTCCAGAAGTGCAGGCGAGGTCCAAGAGAAGGACTCACAGGTGGAGCAAAGATTGAGACCTTTGAACACTTATAAAATCTTCTAAGTCAGAGAGATCAAAAATCTCAGAAGCAAGAATGACAGTGTTCGTTGGATCACCAATCTCGAATACCGGATGACCGTTAGATCAATGTCCAGTGAGCGGAGGAAGTGCACAGGAGAAGTACGGATCTGATCCATTGGATCTGAGCATCGAGGATCAACAGTCATTGGATCCAAAAATAAATGAAAGAAGGTAAGCCTTTGATGAGCGTAGGAGAGTGGACTTGTCAAAGTCCCAAAGTAAGCAGGGACCGTCCATCGCCAAGACTGATAGGTGGCACACAATCTTCAACTCCGTAGAAAATCACTTCGAGGATTTTTCAGTTTGAGACTTGAAAAACCTAAAGTCCGGAGAGCCGGAGAGCCAGAGTAAATGAAAACTGTCAGATCAGTTTGAAGTGGAAGGATAGGATAAGGTAGAAAAGGAGCATCGCAGAAAGATCAAGTCATCGATCTGAGAACATGATCGACGAACAACGTTTAGTTCAGGTCTAAAATTTGTGAGGAGGTTATTATTCAGGGATTCTCACTTCGGAAGAACTGCCGAATTGAAAAGTTGAAATACCCGAAGTCCCGAAGACCGGAGTCCCTAAGTGAATGAGGATCCACGTCAGCAAGGAAACATGGTGCAATCGGAAAATGAAAAGTGTCAAGTTGATTCGGCATTTCAGGTACATGCGAATCACAAATTTGAGTGACACGTGGCAGCTACTAGGCTCATGACACGTCATCAAGTGACATAAGTAAGTGATGTCACTCCAAGAGTTTTACCACCAACGATTAGCCTAAATTCCCGAAGTCCTGAACGCTGAATACCCAAAGAAGATCCAGACCATCGATTGCCAGAAGGATGTGTGGCAGAAATCTATGCAATTCGGGGAAAGACACTCTGGAAAAAGCGAGCAAAGAAAGTTAAGAGTTGAGATTCCCGAACCCCGAAAATCTGAAGTCAATCTCAATCATCTGATTTTGAGAGACACGCGTCAGTCGATCGCTAACTCTGGATAAAAGCAAAAGGAGGAGGAAAGGTTGGAAAGTTGAGCTTGTCGAACCCCGAATACCCAAAGGGATTGTGACCATTGATCCAAAAGGGGACATGCATCAGTGGATTGCCAGCTTCGGGAAAAAGAAAAGGAAGGATGAAAGAAAGTTGAGAGTTGAGATTTCCGAACCCCGAATACTCGAAGGGTTTGTGAGTGTCAATCCAAAAGGGACATGTGTCGTTGGATTGTGGACTCCGGGTGAAATGCTCCAAGAGTAAGATGAGTTTGATAATCGAAAATCCTGAAGCCCAAAAGGCAAAATCGATCTCATTCATTGGTTTGGAGGGCCACATGTCACCTGATCATTGAGACTAAGGATCACGTGTGGATAGAGGAAATAAGGCAGGAAAGGAAGATAGATTGGAGCCGTTGATCGAAAGAGCACTGTCAAGATCGTGAGATCGACGGTCCCGTCGCATTGCGGGGTTAGAACATGCTCGGGTCTTAATTTTTCGTGAGAGGGCCGCAATTGAAACCATGGTTTTGGAGAAAGGGTACGTGGCAGCTGGAGGTGGATTGTAGGGAGAAAAGCAGTTGATCCCAAACCACTCTTGGATGCGCCCGCAATCATTCGCTTACGCAAGGACGTAGCCCGAGGTCACATGCGACAGGGGGATAACGTGAAGAGAGCTCACTCCCATAATCATTTGGTCAGGAGAGACCATCGTCCAAGGTCATATCAAGAAATAGAGCTAGCACTCACAAGACCGAGTTCAAGAAGCGCTTTTTGAATAGGCATTTGGTCATCACTAATGGTCACGTGAAGGAAGGGGCTTGGAAGCCAAATAAGCCAAAGACGACTCAATGTAATTGACAGAGAAGATGAAGAGTTGTGACTACCAGAGAAGCCATGGAATCTCATAGTAACGCCCACTAATGATGAACACATTCAACATAACTGCCAGAGAAGACGAAGAGTTGCCATGATGATCTAGCAGAGGACTGAGTGTGAGAAAGAAATGCAGAACATAGAAGACAGAGTGCTTTGGTGGTAGAGCTATGCATGTGGGTAGAAGGAGAGAAAGTGCAAACATAAGTGAAGATCACAGGCACAACAGATAGTTTGAGGAGGCAACACAGAGCATAAAAGAATGAGGAGAAGTAGAACAGAAGGGTATGGGGTGTGCACAGTAGGAGAAAGAACATAGGATAGATGCAGAACATAGAATAGAAGTTGGAAGAGGCATAGTAGTCATGGAGCTGTAACAGACTATATCAGAGACATAGCAAGTAAAGTTTAGTTTTGCAAGATTCAATCAGGGTGGTAGGGAGGATTGTAGTCCTCTAAATTCTAGTTGGTGCTAGAAGATATTCGGGGAGTTGGTGCTTCTTTCTAATGGGTGCTAGAGAAACCTGGGAGTTGGTGCTTCCATCTAGTTGGTGCTAGATAAATCTGAGAGTTGGTGCTCTCTGCAAGTTGTAGCTTGCTATTAGAGGTTGAAGCCTTATATTTGATTTGGAGCTTAAAGATTGTGATGTACATGAAAGTTGGAGCTTGATTGACATCCTAAGAAGAAGAGGTTTTCTCCTTTTTGGGTTTCCTCATGAGAAATCTGTCTTTGTGTATTCTGTGTGATGGATCAAATATTGTTTATCTATGCATGTTAAGTTATCAGTAATACATGAAATAATAATTTAGAAAGATTCAGAAAAGAACAAAAAGTTTTAAGCTTATAATATAACTGATTCACCCCCGCCCCCCGCCCTCTTAGTTTTATTTCCAACAATAGTGAGCCAAACAATGATGGATCAAAGTGGTGCAAAACTTGAGAAAATTTTGCACCTCATGGGATTTGATACCTCTCAATGCTCAATAGATCTCGAGTTAAGATAGATCTAGGCTAGTAGTTAGTTTGCATTAAAAGACAATAAGTTCACATATTCTTTTGAGTTTAGTTATAGTTACATGTTTTATAAAATTCTTGCCAACATCTTAAGATGCCTCCTTAAACCTAGAGTGTTCTTAACTTTGTTTAATCAAAAGTAATAAAGGATTCATGGTATTTCGTGAAGAATGTATATCATTTTTTAGTAGAGAGGTGCTCTACAATAGAGAATGAGAGAGATGTTCATGTAACATAACGCATTAATAACAACCAGTCTAGATCCATTTAATTACAAATTTATCAAGCCCGGAAAGGGATCAAATCTCTAGAGGTCCAAACATTTTTTAGAGTGCAAAACTTGAGGAAACTTTAAAGTTTTGCACTTCTAGAGATTTGATCCCTTAAAGTTGAGTTAAATGAATGTATACTGGTTTAGTCATTTGAATCTTACAAATATATATATGGTAGAAATGGCTTCTTGAGTTGTCCCTGTAACACGGGTGTTGGGAATTATTCTCGGGATCGCCGATGAAACTAAACTAGGAAAACTTTAATTGCAAAGGAGTGGATGACAAAAACATGTATCTTTGTTATCACTTATTTATTTAAGTATATATATTCTCACATGTAAGAATATGAACATGAACTTTGAATATATATATATATATATATATATATATATATATATATATATTTTAATTATCCATTTTTCCAAATTATATAGCATTGTTAAAGGTCAGTAGTTACTCATGATATGAGGTGGTGCAAATAAGTTTGTTAAATATATATCAGCAGCATTATCTTTACATGTAAAAGGATGTTGGAATTTTTTGGATATGTATTGGAAGGGCCCATCAAGCATTTCAAATTATATAATATTCATAAAGACAGGTGGACCGTTCTTGATGGAATGCCAACACCCTTGCTTATTACGTCAATACCGCTAGTGGAGGCAACACAAATTGGTTATGAGTCGAGACAACACACTGTCCACAAACAAATAACCTATCTACGGCGAGGGATCCTTCACATTCATCTGTGTCAAGGAGACTTTAAGGGTCCCACGGAGTCGACCCCGTGACCTGATGGTTACCAAACCCAACCACTTGGTCGACCGCCTTGGGCACAAACTAATAACCATACATCTAAATGAGGGCGAACAACGTGATATCATGGTGACATTCCTTACTATTCTTAACTTCACATAATCAATAACCATTTACTTTTATAAAACCAGTACAATGTTTATGCAAAGTACAGCTGGCTTCTTGCCAATTTCCTTTTGAGGGCATGTGGCCTCAAAAAAGATAGCCAATGGCAATAATTATTTCAGTTTTATTGGAAAAGTTTGGAGAAAATATTTGGTCATCTTCACCAACTCCGCACAGAGGAAAAGGGTGGCGACGGTTTTTATTGGGGAGATGAATTCACCAAATTCCACATCATCTTTCAGTACAATCGGATTCATCTGATCAATCCAAACCAAACCAGACCAGTTTTAAAGCTCCACATGCAACGCACATGAAGCAAAGCTTCCATGGATCGGCATGATGTATACTTGCTTGCTGGTTCTCTTTAATGGAAGCCCACGTCTGCAGATTTCAATTCTATGGCGAATAGCTGAAGTACTATTGTATTGAATTGAAATCTGCAAATCTGGGTTTCCCCTTGGCATTCATATAGTTTTGTGGTGGCTGATCATCATTTTCTGCATTTACAATATTGTTCTTATTTTTCAGATTTCTGTCCTGAAGATGAATCTTGTTATGGATCTGAAACGTCGACAAATAATTGAAAATATTGTGGTTTTTCCAACAAATAATTGAAAATACTGTGATTTTTCCAAAAAATTATGATAAATACCGTTCTTCTATACTTATATATATTCAAATTACTGGGTATGGAGCATATGTGCTTCTCATAGAATCAGAATTTGGCTTTCTGTCTTTTCTCAGATTTTGTAATCCATATCATCCTTTGGTGGTTTTCATATAAGCATATATAATTTTGTCATGCTTTATGTGAATATTTTTGTTTGTTTTTTATCTTCATCAGTGGTATCAATATGATTATGAGATCATGGCCTGTCATCAAGCAGTCTTTATAATCCTTGCATTGTGATCATATGTTTTCTGATGCTAGTACAATGATGCAGGTGTTATTGCACAGGCTATTATAATAACGTTTTAACATGTGCAGGTCAACATTCTGTAGAGCAAATAGTTTCTCACAACCTTACAATCAATAGCATCTGCCTGTTCAGTTGTACAAATATATGGAGGTGCGTACTATTGTTTTTCACTGGGTTCACATGAGATATGCAGAATTCATGGTGGGTAAGTTAAAGTGGAAAGAGGAGAGCGATAACTATGCACGAGTTATTGCCAACAGGATATTATAATAATATTTTAACATGTGCAGGTCACCATTCTGCAGAGCAAATGGTTTCTCACAACCTCACAATCAATGGCATCTTTCTGTTCTACAAATTAATGGAAGTACGTACGATTGTTTTTCACTGCGTTCACATTTGATGTGCAGAATTGACTGTGGATGTAGGTAAGTTAAAGTGTAAAGAGGAGAAGTATTATGTAAATTTATTATATATTATTAAAATAAAGTATGTGGATATGAATAGATTATGAATAGTAGTAAATATTGCATGTCAAGATGAGGGTTGGGTTGGTGTTATAATGTGATGAAATGTGTAAAAAATAGGAATTGAAAACTAATATTTGTAGGATGAATCATTGGTCATTCAAAACTTGGTATAAAAAAGAATGACGAAAGTTTTTGAATAAATGCTATTTTATCAACTTGATATCAATCAGATAATTATATAAAACAACATTATTTTCAAGAAAAAATCTTTACGTTTGTAAAACATTTACTTTGTGAATGTTGAGTTTTAGTCACTTGGTAATGAAAAAAGGTAATGAAAAAAAAGAAAATATATATAAAAAGAAAGAAAAATGTTTTTTTCTCCTTTGTAAAACAAGGAGAAATTGAAGGAAGAACATGAGAAGTATGCGATGATACATTGTCGACAGAGTTACTCAATTCAGAATGAAGATTTGAATAGTTTATCTAGCTTATTGAGTTTTCCTTATATTAAGGAGTTTTTAGAACATTAAAAAAAATAGTATATTATAAGTTGATACATTATTGAGAGAAAAGGCAGTAAAGTCGTAAATGCAAATGTGAATTTTTGTAATTTTTAATTTAGTAAATGTTATAGAATTTTAAATAAAAATATTTTATTCTATTCTATTCATTTGTAAATTTTTTTTTTTTTTTAATATATTATAATTATTATAATGATTTTTATTTTTTATTTGGACATTATTTGAAAGCTTAAACATTTTTGAAGTGAGCATGTTGGACACACCGACTACACTGAGAGGGGGTGAAATGTGTAGGGCTCGTTTTCCCAAAACTCCTTGGTTAACAATCATCATTAACTCATTACTCATTGCTATCATTTATAATCAGTTAAATGTCAACACATATCAACAACATATATCAACAATATATCATCAACAAGTCATCACCACAAGGAACACAAAGTGTTGGCAAGAATTGTTGTTTGCACAGTTTGCACATAACCGGTTTTGTCATTAATGTCAAACTTTAAAAATGCTAAAGAGACAAGCGTGGATCAGTTTGCACATGATCAGTTTGCACAAGCACGGTGGTTCCAAATCCAGAGATTAGCATGCCTCTCAACATACCGAAACGTGAAACTGCGAAGAACCCGGGAGTTTCTATTTTGGGATTTTGGGAGTTTCTATTTCGGGATTTTTTGCATGGTAAGCAAAAACCTCTTCATCGCATGAATCCCGAAGTTCCGAAATGCGAAATGCCGAACCACGACTTAATCTGAGTCGTTGATCAGAGGGATATCGTGGACCGTTGATCCGACTCCATTTTGGAGTTTCGGATACCGAGAGTTGGAGGAGTTAAGAGTCGAGACTCTTCATCATAGGAGTCCCGAAGTTCCGAAAGGCGAATTGCCGAAATGGGAAATCGTGAAAGTACTTTATGAATAAGCACTTGGTCATAACCTATGGTCACATCGACGAAGGATCGAGGAAGGAGCTAGTGCAACCAAGCTCCATTTTGGAGTTTCGAGGATCGTGACATGGAGCGTCAAGAAAACTTCACCACAGGAATACCGAAAAGACGAAATACGAAATGCCAAAATACCTTCAGATCATTTTGGATACCGGGAGTTGAAAATGTCGAAACATTTCATAAACAAAAATACCGAAATCATGAAATGCGAAGTGCCGATATGCCGAAACGCCGAAATACGAAAACGTCGAACAAGCTTTTCTTGTGTAGATTTCGGGTTTCGTAATTTGAAGTGTCAAGAGTCTTCGACACAGGATTGCCGAATTGTCAAAATGCAAAAATGCGAAATGCATTTCGATTAACTTGTTAGCACGGCCAAGAATGTAAACTGTAAGGAAGTTATTCAGTTATTATAACTGATTCTTTGAAGGCTGAGGGTTCGATTATACGTGTTGATGATACTGGAAGACATATAAAGTGATTGTTGCAAGAAAAGAAAATAGAGTGAGGATTGTGAGAGATATATGGATCTGTAAAATTTGAAGAAGAGAAAAGACAGAGGAGGGAAGACACATACGCAGATTGGAAAATCTAAAGTGGTATGGTCAAGAATGAATCGTGCAGAGAGGATTTGAATACTTAATCTTTGACAGAGTAGATAAAAAGTTGGTTTGTAGGTTCTTAGTGACAGAGAATGATTTTAGGGTGGTAGGGAGTAGCAATGGGAGATTGTAAAAGTCTCTTGTACAAGTTGGTGCTTGTACATCTGGGAGTTGTAGCTTCCATTCAGTAGGTGCTGAAGAAACAGAGGTAGCAGCCTCATCTGGGTTGTAGCTCAGATAAAATAAGAATGTAAAGAGTAGTTGGAGCTTGCCTTTCATTCATAAGAAGAAGAGGTTTTTTCCCTTTTGGGTTTCCTCATGAAATATCACTGTGTCACTGTTTCATTTATGTGATTGTATATTTATTTGTTAAATGTATTACTGCAAGTTAAATGTTAAAAGCATGATTTATTGATTAATAAGTAATCTTCTTATAAAATAAAAAGAAATTTTATACAACTGATTCACCCCCCCCCCGCCCCCCTCTCAGTTGACTTATCATGTTCAACACAAAGAACACAAGATGTATGTACAATTTTCCTCTTATTACGGACTACAATCCTTGGGGTTTTTCAGAAACAACTGAATAGAGTACAACTCTACAAGAGCACCAACTCTATAATGAAAGACTTAGCTGACACCCTTAGCACCAACTAAGATGAGGCAACAATCCTCAACATATATCAATCTGTACCATAAACAAGTGCATCAACCATGCACCAACCTGTACCAAACAATCTATATTCAACCTGTACCATAAACAAGTGCAAGAAACCATGTACCAATTATATACCAATCATGTGTCAGTTACTCATCAACAATGACTCATCAATATGTACCAACATCATCAACTATACACCTCATGTATGTGCCAACTCATCAACTGCTTGTCTCAACCATGACTAGTTTTGGATTAGTCAAAAACCCTAACTTGAAATAATCATAACTTT
>ML786402.1:207233-231387 GCA_009831015.1 Picea engelmannii | reverse complement strand
TTTCACCATAAGGGGACCACTTTGGAGTTCATCCATTTGTGCACCTTATCAATCATGATAAGACAATAATGAGTCATCTATACGTTTTTCCAATAATGCATCATATACCAATGAAACCACATCGATCCATCTTCATCATGCATCAATGACAACTCATTGATCCATCTTCATCATATCAATGGCAACTCATTGATCCATCTTCATCTATGCATTCTCATAAAGGACAATACATATTAAATTACATCGATCATCAATAAATCAATCCTTTGGCATCAATCAATCACTTGAAATCAATCAATCAAAACATTGGCATCAATGACAACATGATCCAACAAAGCATTTATCCCAATCACCCAACTCAATTGACACATTCTCATCTTTATTTATGTTTCGTTTAAAACATTATCTTATTAATTTTTTTTTCTTAGGAACATTATCTTATACAACTTGAGTGGGCCTAATGGTTAATAACATGTGTTTCCTCCTGAGAGGTCACAAGTTCAAATACAGAGGGGGGTAGGGTATGTATATCTTCGTAGACTTTACCAGTCAAATCGCTGATCACAAAAATAACAAGATTCATCTCAAGTCTTAAGGTTGATAATAAAATTAATTCAAGAAGGCATGCATGAGAAACCACCAACATGGATGATCATGAAAATAAGGACATGCATTTAACAATAATGAATCTGAAAACCTTAGAAGATTTATCGTGCCATACACAACCATATCTAATAAGCAAATATATTGGATATGTAAATCTTAGAAATGATAATTAGTACACAATGGAATTACATATATAAATAGAGAAATCATATAACATAGAAGCACTTATCTTAAAGATAACAATCACCAAATAGCTGTAGACATTCCAACCAACCATAGACATTGTTGCTCCAAGTCTCAACAAAATGTCACCCCCAGGCCAGGGATATGAATCCACAAGGACGGGTTCCAGGGCTACACTCAACTTCTCAAACCAATCAACACTCAATCTCTCACATGTTTCTCAGCACACAGACAACAATCCATAATACACCAAATCTATTCTCTCTAGCTTGCACAACCCAAGAGCATGGACCCCCTTCTCTACCATGCAGTCCCTTAGGCTGCCCATCTCCTTTCAGACCTCCAATTCTTATGGAAAAGAATATCCGTGTTGGGACTCTCAGGACTCATAGTTTTGATATGAGACGAACAAAGTTCTCTCACACATAAATTATTGTTGGCCCTTGACCAAGTCTGAGGATCCTTGGTCATGTTTGACCTATTTTTGGGACTTCAACAGGCTATCAAAGATGGAGCACAAGTCGAAGAAGAGATCACGGGATCTTGGCCCATTTTTAAGGATTTTTGGGTTTTGAGCTTATGTAATGGGAATGGGGATGTTGGCCCATGGCTTTACCCATGTTTAGGCCCATTTTGTAATGTATAAATAAGTAGCTAGGCGATGTAAGGAGAGGCTAGTGTGCTAAGTGCTAAGTGTTAATTTCCAGTGGTAACTGTAATTGCTTTGTGCATACTATGTGAGGCTTGCAGAGCTAAGTGCAAGTGATTGTAAGAGACTGTGGAAGGATTTGTGTTGTAACTAAAGGAAGGAGGATCTAGTGAGGTGTGCAGATCTCCTGTCCTCTACAGAGTAATATCTCAAGGCTCTGTGCATGTAGTTGATTGACCGAAGATAATAAAAGAGAAGAAGAGTTGGTGGACGTAGCCCCAGACTGGGGGTGAACCACGTATATCCTGCGTTGTGGTTGTTATGTGCTTTATGGTTGTTCTATTGTCTATGTGATTGGATGCTTAGTTCACTTATGTATGATTAGAAGGATCTAATATGGTAGATTAGTACTGAATAATGTGAATGAATGCTAGATCTGATCTATGCTGATATGCTTATTGCTTGAATCTATTGGATCTGTATAAATACTGTGTTGATCTGTTGTTAGGGTTTAGCTGCATTGTAAACTAAGGTTGAATATTAATGAACTGTAACTACTAAGTGCTATGTTAAGGTGTTGTAATCATAGATCTGTGTCCCAGCTAAGGTTGCAGACATGTGAGTCTTGCAACCACCCCTGCCTCTACCTTGGGTGAGACTTCATCTGCTTTGTAGGTGTTGACGAAAGCACTGGTAGTTAGGGTTTTGTTGGTGCGTTGTTGTAGCATTGAACCCTGGGTCTACCCCTGTGCCAAAAAATGGTTCCATTGCTGATACTTGAAACTGTGATTGCTGAGAATTGAGGTAAAAAAAAAAGAGAAAGGCCCTGTGCGTAGATCTGATGTTGAAGTGCACAGTATCCGACCTGAAACTGTGATTACGGGGAACTGAAGGAAAGAAAGAAATCTCTATGTGTAGATATGTTTCCTTAGTGCGCAGTATTCTACTTGACCTGTAAATATCTGTGCTAAAAAGAGAATTTAGATACAAAGAAAGGATGTAAGATATCGAAGCTTTGTGCTCTGGTAAAGGTAAGAATAGTGAAAAGTTTTAGATCTGGAAGCTTTGTGCTTTGCTAAAAGTAAGATTAGTGGAAATTTTTATTTCAAGAGTATGGATCTAGGTATGCTTGATAAATGTTATCCTAGTCTGAAAACTAGGGCACACCTAGAAGAGAAAAGGTTTGATATGAGTAGATCTGATAGAAATAATGAAATATATGTTATTCCTATGCATAGAAAGAATGTTTGGACTAACAAATGGATGCATGATCCTAGAAATAATTTTTTGCAGGTTAGATACTATGATCCTAGTGCTCAGTACAGGAAAGGCTGGGGATCATTTAAGAAAAAAAGAGGATTAATCCTTTGTTACAGTTGCAGAAGACCGTGACATCTTGCTAAGGAATGCCTTGGAAGAAGACCTAGTTGTCTTTGTTGTAAATCTATGGACCATGAAGTTTTAGATTGCCCTATAATGATTTCTAAGCTTGACAGAATGAATATGAGACAAGAAAACCTTGAGGAAGGTCACAAAACTGAGACCATGGTAGAACCCAAGGCATAATCAGAGACTGTACTACTGCAAATGAAAGATACCCTAAATGATCACAGAGATATCAACTCATCAGAGATCTTCAAAGAAAAATAATGCATAGAAGCAAGAATAGGAGACTTCGACATAGACTGTGTTCTGGATGAGGAAACAAAGGTAAATATCATGACAAAAAGAACTTTGGAAGCTTTAGGAAAGCCTGATACAATTCTTTCATTAGGAGGAATAAGACTATTCAATGGAAAGTTGATAAACCTATGTGGAAGACTCACCCAGGTATCTATGAGTTCTCATTGAGCTTCGACAGAGGAAGATTTTGAGGTTGTTAGATTCATTGAGGAAAATGCTCCATTTACTATGTTATTAGGAAAAACCTAGATCGAGAAAGATCAGACCATAAGAAAAGAAGAGGAGGCTTGAGAACAAAAAAAACAAGAATTAAAAGATTTCATGACTAGGAGGATAACACACTTGATTGCAGAATAAGAGAATAGATCGAAGCTACTTAGAACTAGAAACTTGGATCATGAAGTTGAAAGAATACAAGATGATTCATAGATGAGTAGAGCACCTGCCCTAGATAAAGAAGCAGTATTACCCTCTAGTCCTATGAAAGAATCTCAACAACGTGAAGATTCTATGCCCAAAAAAGATGAGAATTAGAATGGAAAGAGGAATACCGAGACGAAGATCACCAGGAAGAAGGCTAGAAAACTCAGTAAGAAGAGAGAAAAGATTGGAAATTTACAGATAGGCCCAGAGGGAACTTCACAAAAGGAATTTTTGCAAAATTGGAACTTTGCCAGGATATTAGAACAACAACCCATGGAACTTCACCATGACGAAGAGATATGACTGTTGGAAGCATTATAACCATTGGAACAACGTTCCAGAATGGTTAGAACAACAGTTATGACTAGAAATCTCGCCATCAGACCATTGGGACCGCGTCACAATGGACATAACTGCATTGATGGAAAACTTCTTATCCATTGGAGAGATCTGTTACATCGTGTCTACTTAGTCCGTCGACTGTTTCACCAAGAATACTTTTGCGAATTGTATCAGAGCTAACAAGAGAACCCATTTCTACCGTGTTGTGCTTAGTGAGATCGACATTGATTTTATTGCTTTGAGCACTCATCCATCCACCCTAGTTTTTCGATCGAGAGCGTGCATGTCGGATGAGCTCAACACTATGGAGAAGTCAATCGAGGAAGTTTTAATTGATCTCATGGCTGAGAGAGTGATGTATACAAGAGTTCAAGCTTCGTTGACGCGAGGAGTGCAAGCCTCTCCATCGACTGCTTGCAGATCCAAACCATCCTGACTAGCAACAGAGAAGAAAACCAAGCACAAAGATGATTTAGCAAATGTGAAGTTAATCCTGACCATCTTACCCGACTACATCCCGCCCTTGGCCAGCGTGGTGAGTCATGAAAGTGTCCCGAGGGACTTTGATTACACCATGGTTATTGCGTACCTCCCAAAGGGGATATGTACAGTCAAGACACAACAAGATAAGATCGCAATGTTGAAGTTCAATGACTTCAACCTAGGTGACCAAAGAATTATAACATTCTTTCTCTTTACAAGTATCTGACCAGGATGAAGGAGAAGAACTCGAAAATAATCCCCCAACCATGGACTATGAACCTCGCGTAGTCCACACTCTTGAATGTAATGAAAATCTCGCACTTTGGAAGGCACAAGGAGGTTAACGTGTGCGTTAAGTTCCTACTCTCATGTTACCATGGTGACTATCTATGGCTAGATAGACACATCACAATCGATCCGACGTTGGTCCATAGGATCATCGAGTTGAGCATGCAAGGACTTGACCCACAATACTTCTACCCAGGGAAGGATTCTGACCACACCCTGGCACAGAGAATTAAGGACACTTACGATGATGTAGAAAAGGGAATGCGAGGCTACAAGGTAGCTTCCATCCAAAATGGCGCAATGCACTTGGCCTGCCAACTGATCACAGGGAAGCTAGTAAGGAAGAAACGAACTACACAAGTCACATGATTTTTTGTTGACCTAGCCGGGAAATGTGTAGAAGGAATCTAGATGAATTGGGTGAAATACTTGGTCAACTAGCTAGAATTAGATTGTCACGAAGCTCAGGATTAGGGATATGAATTCCACTTTAGCTGGCTCCTGATCCTCATTGCATTTACCGCTTGGGAAATGCCAGAAGGTGTGACCTTCCCAGACATTGAGTCGTTCGAGCTGCTCGTTGTGAAGTTCACTACGCTTTGGTACTTGAGCAATATGGGAAAACAGTGGAAGTTGAATGTGGTCTTTCATACCTATTATCTCCAACTGAAGAGGTTTATCGAAGTTATCCCTCACATGACGTCAAACACCCTGCATCGGTTTTGACCCCTCATGAAGTTTCGCACAGATCGACACTTCACTTATATCACCACGAACGCAGATGAGCACAAAGAAGAGCTTCAATCATACTACAAGCTCATAGAGGAGGACCTTGAAGAGATCACCAAGGACTGGTCTGCAGAACTCCTCATCCCCGTAGACCCTGCATAAATGTTAGACCCTGAACTAATCGGAAGCTCTGAGACCACTCATGAAGCAAAGGATCTTTTTGCACCTAGCAGAAGGAAGACGATCGAGGAGGTCCAAAAATTGAGCAGGGCAATGGAAGGAACTGCTTCAGTATCACCTGGATGAGGGGGTGACGATGAAGTAGAAGAGACAAAGAGAAAATAAGACCAACAGAAGCAAGGCGAAGTAACACCGCCTAGGGACCCTGCTGATGAGGCTGATACCCTAAAGAAAAGGAAGGTTTCTCCCATGAAACCCACTTCCTGAAAGAAATCTAGAGCAACCTTGACTAATATGCAGACTATGCTCACTATGGATGACTTCGAATTTATCATCACAGCTGTAGCAGATGCCTCACATGATATCTTGCAGAAACATGAAGCCAAGCAAGAGAAGATGTATGATAGAATTGAGGTTGAACTTAGAGGGGTACAACAAACCCTTCAATACAACTGTGCAGTATCCACTGCGCTCCCACCATCAGAAGCACCTGAGTTGGGATATGAGCTTGCCCAACTCCATAGACTAGCTGATGCAACCGAAGCTTGCCTTCATTGCACATAGGAAGAAACCAAACATGACACAGAAGCCTTAAAGAAAGTACAAAAAGTAGTCATAGAGAAAAGCCGAGTTGTGCAGCAAGAGAAGGATTACATGCAAATTAAGTTTTAAGAAGAGAAAACACAGATCCAACAAGAGAAAGAGCAGTTGCTCACAACATAGGTGGGAGTAAAAGAAGCAGTCAACAAAGAACTTCGATCTGTGATATGTTTAGAATAAAAGGAGGAAGACCCAATGGAACACCAAGTAGAGCAACTTGCAGAAGCTATCCAACAACTTCAGTAGAGAATCACATACCTTGAGCTATGAACAGTGCCAAGTACCCTACAGGACATGTGAGATCAATGAGAAGCCACTGCTCAGAGCACAGTTGAGAGGATCATAGAATTCGATCTGGAATGCAAACAACTAAGTGATCACAACGCACAGAATTATGAGCGACTCACTGAATATACTGAGCTAAATTTACTGGAGTCACAACTCCAGGAGGAAAAGAAACAAGCAACAACAATACAGGTGCAGTTGAAGCTCCTGTCAGCAGTTGAAATGATGAAGAAATCCCAAGAACAACACACTTCTCAATAGCAGGTCCACACCATTTAGAGAAAAGTCATGGAAGTGACTCAAAGGCTCCAACTAGTCCAGGATGAAGATTTCCAACTGTTTGAGGAGATTGAAGTCCGAGGTGCAGATTTGGAACAAGTAGTCCCTCCAGTCGAACAACATTTAGAGGGACCTGTCAACGAAGCAGTCATCCAAGAGTTTGTCGAGCAAGAGGCCCTGGTGCAACAATAGGTCGAAGCAGCTTGAGCCAAGCTCAAGGCTTTTGAAGCACAGCTACCCAGGCCAGAGTGACTCGGGACGATTCACAGGTGAGTGTTGGGGGCTTGTTGGCCCTTGACCAAGTCTGAGGATCCTTGGTCATGTTTGACCTATTTTTGGGACTTCGACAGGCTGTCGAAGATGGAGCACAAGTCGAAGCAGAGATCGTGGGATCTTAGCCCCTTTTTAGGGATTTTATGGTTTTGGGATTATGTAACGGGAATGGGGATGTCATCCCATGGGTTTACCCATGTTTAGGCCCATTTTGTAATGTATAAATAAGTAACTAGGCGATGTAAGGAGAGGCTAGTGTGATAAGTGCTAAGTGTTAATTTTTAAGTGCAAGTGGTAACTGTAATTGCTTTGTGCATACTGTGTGAGGCTTGCAGAGCTAAGTGCAAGTGATTGTAAGAGACCGTTGAAGGCTTTGTGCTGTAACTCAAGGAAGGAGGATCTAGCAAGGTGTGCAGATCTCCTGTCCTCTGTGGAGTAAGATATCAAGGCTCTGTGCATGTATTTGATTGACCAAAGATAATAAAAGAGAAGAAGAGTTGGTGGACATAGCCCCAGGGTGGGGGTGAACCACATATATCCTGTGTTGTGGTTTCTATGTGCTTTATGGTTGTTCTATTGTCTATGCGATTGGATGCTTAGTGCACTGATGTATGCTTAGAAGGATATAATATGGTATCTTAGTACTGAATAATGTGAATGAATGCTAGATCTGATCTATGTTGATATGCTTATTTATTGAATCTACTGGATCTGTATAAATACCGCACCGATTTTTGTTTAGGGTTTAGCTGCGCTGTAAACTAAGGATGAATATTAATGAACTGTAACTGCTAAGTGCTATGTTAAGGTGTTGTAATCACATATTTGTGTCCCAACTAAGGTTGCATACACTAGAGTCTTGAAACCACCCTTGCCTCTACCTCGGGTGAGACTTTATATTCTTCGCAGGTGTTGCCGAAAGGGCTGGTAGTTAGGGTTTTGTTGGTGCACTATTGTAGCATGAACCCTGGGTTTGCCCCTGTGCCAACAATTATCCAAAATATTTGGAATATAAAACAATCATATATATATAAGAATGAATAGTAAGATGATTACAAATGAGAATGATGGCTCGCTTATATACCCATGAAAGTGTGCCCTTAACCAATAGTCATGTCCTTTGAGACATGTCATTTCATTATTAATAATTATTATTTATTAATTATCATTTAATTATTATGTTATCAATATCTATTTTATATGTATATTTATGTTCATAACATTGCCTTCCCCTTAAAAATGGTTTGTCCTCAAAGCATAATCATTGGAAGACTTCCCTTTTAACTTTTGTTCTGGCACTCGATGTATTCTCAAATCTTATGTGTTTGTAGTTATGACTCTCGACGAAACAAGATGATATAACCTTCGAATTCCTAAACTAATGTGTTTCATCTTTTGGGGAGTGACCCATCCCGAATCTACCTTCATTGGAACTGTTTAATTATCGATTGTTCTGACATGGCTTCTCATTTCATACTTCCATACAAGTTGTTGACTTTGTCTTTGTTCCTTTACAATGTTGTAGTTTAGTTGTTGGTAAAAAGAACATTGTTCATATTCCTCTTAACTTTGTTTTTGGTCGTAACAACTCTTATGATTCAAATGATGATAAGGCACCTGAATCTCTTTTGAATCTTGTTTGTTGGATCTCTCTTCAACTCTTGATGAGGTTTGGATTTTTTTAACTAGAAGCTTCTTGATTTCAATAGGTTCAAGTATTGTTTTTTCACTAGTCATTGCTTCTTTACTGCAAAATTGTTCTAACCTTTCCTTTTGTGATTTATTCTCGTTCTTCATCTTCTTGATTTGTGTAACCAAAATTTGATTATGGTTCTTTAGACGACAAATTTCTGCATCTTTATCTATGATAATTTTGTCACACTCTTTTTGGATCTCAAGTTTTGACTGTTGTTTATCCAAAACTAGCGATTTGGAGATCTAATCAAGATATTGTGATGTAGACACTGAATCTGACTTCACTGAGACATCATGTAATGCTATTATTTTATTCTTGCAAGAAAAAATTAGAAATGTTTTCTCAAAGTTTAATATTAAGCTACCCAACATCTCTAACCAAGTTGAACCGAGGATTATATCAACATATTTTCCATTTATAGTTGTAACCTTGAATTTCGATACGATTTTATAATCTTTGAGTGTCAACAGTAAGTCCTCGATGTCATATTTATTGCCAAAAAGGTCTTTTGTTTCGATTACACTTGTCTTTGAAATTATTTATTGATTTGCCAAATCGATACTAATGTGGTTTTTCTTCTTATCTAGAAAAATGTGGATGCTAATTTATTTTTCTTGAATATTTCCTCTAAATATCAATAATCGAATGCATTTAATTAGATGCTTTTTACCAGAAAATATTCCTTCTTTAAAATCCATTTTTAAATTTGAATTGACCTTATAATTATTATAATATCCATTTAATAATAATAAGACTTAAGGGAAGGCAGGTGCATGAGGGGTTCTGTTCGGCCCTAGAGGAAAAAGGATGATTACATACTCTTGGAATCTTGGAACCACCACAAAAAATTCAGCAGAGGCTTATGCTCTCCTCAAAGGGATCCAAATTGTGAAAGAAAATCAAATTAACAACCTAATCATAATAGAGGATTCCAAGACAATCATCAGGTATTTCACCAGAAACACAAATTCAAAGAACTGAACACTAAAGAGAACCATTGATAGAACCAGGGACATAATCATGGGCATGACCCCCTGCTTCTACCATATTCGTCGAGCCAACAATTGGATGGCAGATGACCAGGCAAACAAAGCCATATGCAGAGGAAAAGGGTACTTGGAAATTCAGGGAAAGTCCACATTCCACGTCCCCCCTTAACCATCCCAATGAGTCAGCGCTTACGATTCGACAACCCGTCTGAAAACCACGCTCACAGAGTGCTCTAGCACAACATCTGACTTGGACATTCTCCCTACAAATCCGGGAGGACAAAGTACTTCACCAGATCTAGAAATAGGGAAAAAGGTATGTTGAAGCATGCAAACAGGGATTATCAGTGCTGTATAAGATCAGTCCCCCGTGGGATCCTACGGATGAGGTCATCCATACCTCACTCCTCCTCCCCTCTCCACATCCTGTCATTATTGATACATGCACAAACGACCTGGGATATGACCGAGGTAAGTTTTCAAAGTAGGTGGAACAAGCCATGACTTCTCTCCACGCTCCAGAAGAGTCACATTACTCGCACAGGAAAGGACGTCACATGGGAAAATCATGGCATTCATAGCCTGATACATTGGATAGGAATCCACAAGAGGGAAAGCAAAGCTAATAGAAGTATAGAAGACAAGAAGAGCATTGGTATCACAAGCCAATTCTTTACTCACAGAATTCGCTGGATAGGCAAAGTCAACGGGAAGGCAATATTCCAACATCGCGACAAGTGAAGAAGCCAACCAAAGGAGACTAATAGGGAAATCCAAAGCACAAGAAACACACAGAGGGTTAACAAAAAGATGCCACGGGCATTGAATTTCTTGAGAAATTTCCCAAGCATAATTTTAGAGGTCAAAGCATACTTGATCGCTGCCTAACAAATCTGTCAAAGAAACATTCATAGCAGAAGAAGGGAAAGCGTAGGAGAAGGACATGACAATCTCTTCAACCAACCTTCATCTATCAGAGAGACAACCAACATGGACCATCGCCGAATTAAAGAGGATCGTGAGGAGGAGGAGGTTGGAGACAATTTCCTCACAACCCAACACCTGGCAATGCGCCTAGATGCACATAGCACCACCTTGAATTTCAATCTGGAAACTCTCTCTCAACATCGATCCATGATTAGCTAGCTCCAGGATGAGCTGGACTACTTGAGAAGTCAAGGGGAAAGGCTGGAGAAAGAGCAAGGAACCTGAGCCCAGGTGGAGGTAGGACAAAGAAACAACGAGGAAGGTGAGACCAGAGATGCCCTAATCCTCCCCAATCTGAATGTTTCTCTAGACACGCTCGTTGATGAAATCCCAACTCAAGATTCAGAGGAAACAAAGAAGTAAGATCCATCTACAGTCCAATTTTTTTGTAACAATGGCTATGCCATATAACAGTCTACAAGCATTAGCTAGACTTGTAATTCTCTACTAAATAAGCAGTTGAAGTATTGTAAGCAATGTCAATGTAGAAAGCACTCGGTACTCTAGATGTTGGGTCTTCGATCCAACTCCCCCCCACTTTTTTGTGCACTAGCGACTTCGATCACGCCTTTTTATATATAAATCTTATTTTTGTTGCTGTAAAAATAATAATAATAAGACTTGAGATTATTAACTTAATAGATATCTTCCTCTAATATTCCTTTATACTCTTTTAAGAAAATAATCCTTGATAATTCTTCTTTTATATATATAGAGTTTTAAACTCTGAATATTATTTTATACTTTACCAAAAGTAATTTTATATTCACTTCATCTTTTTTTTTCTTGGTAATTAATGAAAAATAATTTAATATTACCTTCACACTTTCCAAAAAAACTCTTTTAGTTGTACTCATTCCTTAACTCACATAATTTGTGAACTTTTAAAACAACTTTTTTTTTTTAAAATTAAAACTTTTGACTTTTTTTTTATTATATATCCTCCTTTTATATTTTTCACCATATATTCTTCACTTCTTAAAATTAATATAAAGTAAAGTTAATTAATTTATTTTCCTTTTTGTTTTGTTTTAACAAAGGTAAGGACTTTTTGTTAAATTATGACAATTTACCCTTTTACTTCTATGACAATTGTATGGATTGGTATAATGAACAATAAATGTTGTACACAATAACTTGTGGTTGCACAATTGTAAATGGTGGATATTGATGTACAATTTTCTTTATAATAGGAAAAAATATATTCTTTTCTTTTTCCTTATATATATATATATATATATATATATATTTTCTTTCTTTTATATGGCAACTAAAATTTCTTGTTCAAAAAATTCTTGTAAGTGAATTTGCATGATAGAGATATTTAATTCTTGTGTTGAAGTAAGAGAGCTTGAATTACCGGAAAATTCGTGGTAGTTTAAACCATTCTTTTACACTTTATTTCTTTTCAATATTCTTCTCAATGCAAGGTGGAAGGAACCTCTTTACTTCTTTTACTTTTTTTTTTAAATTATTGGGTAATATTTTATTTTTCTTCAATGTTGTATTCTGCAGCAGAAATTTTAGACTTCAAATGACTAAGGGCCAATTATGGTCAAGGACCAGATTTTCGGAGAAACTCTAAGAAGTACTATAGTTGTGGCCGAAAACCGATAGATATGTTGCCAAAGGAAAGTAATTTTAACCAAAGGTTAGATGGCGAACGAACGAGATCAGATGTCACTCTGATACCAAATGAAATGAACAAATTTCTCTCACACATAAATTATCCAAAATATCTGGAATATAAAGTAATCCATACAGACATATATATATAATGTATAAGAATAAATAGTAAGATGATTACAAATGAGAATGAGGGCTCGCTTATATACCCGCGCAGGGGTGCCCTTAACCAATAGTCATGTCCTTTCATTATTAAGAATTATTATTTATTAATTATCATTTAATTATTATGTTATCAATATATATTTTATATGTATATTTATGTTTATAACATGATCAATTCTGATTCATGCCAATGCCTCTCAAGCATACATGCATGACTTTATGGTTGTAACACACCAAAAAATTTCTAGAGCTATTGACAATGGTTTCTTTCTTCAACAATTCGTTCTCATTTTCTCAACATTTGTAGTTATTTTAATTCTGGTGTACTCATTCTGTAATGATTTTTTGATACAGGGGAAACTCCTGGTACTAAATCAATAGAGAAATCTATCTCCCTCTTAGGTGGAAATCTAGGTATGTCTTGGAATACATCTTTGAATTCTTGCAATACTGAAAAATATTCAATGCTTAGTCCTTTAGTCTTTTCTAGCTCCTCCACATGATCTCCATACAATTGACATCCCTTCCTGAAACATATCTTGAGTTGTGAGGCTGAAATCTCCCTAATAGAAATAGGTCTTGGAATCCCTTTTACAGTGCTATGTTTTCCTTCTTCACAAAAACATGTACATGTCTTGTTATGATAGTCTAAGATAGCATGATGCTGGTCCAACCCATCCATTCCAATAAAGATATCATAAGATCCTAATGGAATGATATTCATACCAGCTTTAGTACTCACTACATTCAAATTTATTGGGCAACCTTTAACAATATCATTGATCCTTCTTTTGGTTCCTATGTCTAGTTGAACCAAACTTGACTTTTCAAGCTTATGTTTCTCCAAATTTAATATGTCCACTATTTTAGGATAAATGTAGCAATGGATTTCTCCTGAATTAATTAAAATGTTAACATGTTAATTAATGATCTTACCTTCTACATCGATCATATGGGTTTGGTATTCTACTTGCCGATATTCTAAAGATGCATATATTCTACCCATGTATTCTACTGTTGTAGCCTCTTGAATGTTGTGCATGGTCTTCGTTCTCTATCCTCTATGAGGGAAATCCTTGTACATGTGATATTATTTGCATCCCCAACATTGGATTGGTGTTCTTCCCCTTTTCCCAAAGGAATCTTCTCTCTTGGACGCATCTTTAGAAGACCAATCTTGCAGATTTTTATTAGGGATATTTTTGTTGAAGGGAGGTTTGAATCCTTTACTTATCTAATCATATTTCTCTTTCTTCTTATCCTTCCAAGACTTCTGCAAAGATTCTCTTCTCTTTCCTTTCTCATACAGGTACTTAGCTTTCCTGATGGTCTCTGTCAAAGTTTTGGGTTCATCATATTGAATATTTTCTTTATGAAAGGATGGAAGTCCACTTAAGAACCTCTGTATCTTCACCCTCTTATATTTTATAATACCTACATATTTCAACAATCCCAAGAACTTCTTTTCATATTCTACGATGGTCATGATTCCTAATCCGAGTTCAAATAAATATTTCATTTTCTTTTCATAGAAATGCTTTGAAAGGTACTCCTTCTAGAAATATCTCTTGAATTGTTTCCAAGTGATCTTGTTCTTGTTAATGTGCTAAACTTTCTTCAGTTTATACCACCACACGACTTCCTTTCCATGCAAATGGTATGTGGAAATTATGGCTTCTAGGTTAGATGAATAGTTGTGCAATTCGAAATACTTCTTGATTCCCAAGAACCAGGCTTCAACATCATCTTCTTTTTCTCTTTCACCATCAAAGGATTGTTGGGTTGTTATATTCTTTGCAATGAAAGTCTAGTTGAGGTGGATCGAATGATAGATAAATTAGAAGGTCCAATTGTTCGATTGGGAAAATTCGAAGTAAATGAAAACAATTCAAAAAGGTCAACCGAAAAGAGGTTGAAAGACAGTCGTGTGGAAACCGACTAAAGACCGAATGAAGGTTAACTAGTGGTTGACTGGTAAACCGACTGAAGACCGAATGAAGGTTAACTAGTGGTTGAATGGTAAACCGACTTGGTAGTCAATTATAGTCAGTGATATGCATAGATCCGTAATTGTTTTTGGGTGCATTTATTTAGGGTTTTTCCTAATGTAAAGGCTATAAAGAGGGAGTGTTGTAATGTTGTAAAAGAGAATCTTTAGTTAATATTTAGAGAAATAATTTTAGAGGTTGTTGGTCATGTATATGTAAGATGAATTGGCCACAGGGTTGTTCCTGTGTAAAGAAAGAAGGTATGATGTCGATTGTGTCTTAGGTGTAGAGCAAGGTTAGGAATATAACCTTTATTTATTATGAATGAATAAGACAACAAGGGAGAGAGATTCTCAAGGAATGTGTTTTTTCTCGTTTGGGTTTCCAGGGTAAAATCTTTGTGTACTATGTGTTTTCTTTGCCATATATTTTATAGATTTAAAAACCTCAGATATGATCTAAACCCTAGGTTCAGTAAGATTCGTAAGTCATATATCTTTAAAGTTGTGGTTAAAGAATGGCGAGTATCTTGCGAATAGAAATCGAAAAATTCAATGGATTGAATTTTGAGCTTCAAAAGCTTAAAATTGAAGATTTCCTTGTAGATTGAGAACAATGAGAAGAAATATGTCTAGGTACCATTATAGTAGGCATGCTGAGGGAAGAATGGGAGAAACTTGAGAGAAGGGAAAGGAGTACGATTCAAATTTGTCTTGTGAATTTCGGTGTTGCTGAATGTCTCAGGTGAAGATTTAACTAAGAAATTGTGGGACAAGTTGGGAAGATGGTACTAGTCAAAATCCTTGGTAAACACGATGTTCCTAAGAAACTGTATTTTCCAAGGATGGGTGAGGACAATTCAGTGGCTGATCATTTAAATGTGTTTATTAATAATATAATCTAGTTATCATTTGAGGATATTAAAATCACCGAGGGGGAGAAATGTATTAGCCTATTATGTTCTTTTCTAGACTCCATGGATAGCTTATTCATGGATATAGGGAGTAATTCAACCACATTAGCACTAGAAGACATGGTTGCATGTCTACTGTTAGAAGAAATGAGAAGGAAGAACATGGAAGGATCGACCAAAAATGCATTAGTGGTGAGAGGTTGATAGATTGAAAGAGATAAAGGAAAATTATCCAATAGAAAGACTAAGTCGAAGGTGTTAGCATTAGAAGTCTCACCTAGACTGCTATAGGTGTGAGCCTAATACCCATCAGATTTATAATTTTTAAAATATAAGAGTTTAAGTTTTAGGTGTAGCGAATGGATGAGAAACTCAATCAATATATCAACATAAAATCTCCACACAACATGCTCCAACAAGCAAGGTTTGAGCAATCTTAGATTAGTCTTTTTAATATAAATGGAAAGATGGAAAACTGAGCAGAAACATATAAGGTATATGCACCAGGTTACATCATGCACTTTGGCACACATACAATGGAATTATTACTAACAAGGAACCTCCTGGTCAACAAGAAAATATGATTTGACAATACTTGCATTAACAAATTTATAGTAAATTAGTCATTGCATATCATGAACACAAGTGCTAAAGATAAATCATTTATGAGTAGATAATACCAAATAAAGATAATAATAATAGCATGAAAGACCAGAAAAGGAGTTGATCTTCATTTATTCAGAAGTTTTAAGTCTGTACATACATAGTGTGTAAGCTTTTTATAGTCTCCAACCAAAAGATAAATTTTCACATACAACCATTCCAACCCCTCTATGAAGTTAGATTACATCTTTAATAGAAAATTACATCAATAATTCCTCTATGACTCGTTACCTAGCTCTAGCATAGGATTTTGTGCCTTGGATAGATGTGGAAATAGACAAACAAACAAAAATTTAACAAACTGCTAGATTCCAGGAAGTTGTTGGTGATGATAAATGCAACTACAACCAACTCATGTTTGGATATCTAGTGGAGATGAATGTGAGGTACAAGTGTCCCTTGATGTCTAAATACCTCCCATGGAACCATTCGAATCTCCCTAGATAGGTGCAAGCCCTCCTACAACTCATATTTATCAGAATGTTAGAGTTCGCAACACATATGCATGATTCACTTACCTTTGTTAATGTCTGCTACAACCTCAGGGTGTCCTCTCTACATCTTCTCACAAAATCCAGGCAACCCACTCTCTAAAATTCCTCTTTGAAAAATGAATCTGAGTTGATTAGTTTCAGGTCATAGGGGTCATCCTTGACAATATCCCCTCCTTTATGAATCATCTGCCCTTGATAAGTGTCCATTATAGCTTAATCAAAACCCTCCACCCTCTTTTAACAATTGCTACCAAAGTATGTGATGGAAACTGCTAAATAGGGTTTACCGCTTGATTTTGCAAAAATAGGGTTTGCTTTACAATACTATAGACATTGAAATAAGGATGAATCTAGGAGATGGAGGAAAATTTGACAACTCAAAACTATATAAAACCTCAAAGAGACAAAATTGGGGCAACTGTGTTAAAACAAAGAGTTTACAGTGCAATTTCTCAGTTTGCAATGCACAGAGGAAGTTTGCAACAACGAATTTTATAGTAGGGTTTTCATTAGAAGGTTTTACAGTTTCAAAGATATGGAAATAAAAACGATCTTCAATGAAAATATGTTTTTTCAAATATGAATGAAAACACAGTCAGCTAGGGTTTTATCAACTGGGAAACATTGGGGATTCATAGTGCATAGGAATTTTGCAGCAACAGGGTTATGATTGCAAGAAATAACTGCAAGTGATCATTTGAAAAGAAAAAATAAATCTTGCTCTTCATAAAAGTTAAAGATAAGACTGTGCAAGATAACCAAGCAAAGACAAGTTCGTAGCACCAATGGTATAAACTAGTTTGCAGAGAACATATAGTTTGTAACAACTAGGGTTAGCTTGATAATAAGCTTTCAAGCATGGAATTTGAACATTCAAGCAGAGTTCCTGGTATATATAAATCTCAATCCTTGTTGCAGAAAACCAATTCAACAGTCTCTTGAATCCTCTGATCCACCTTCAACCACTACAGTAGAGTTCACAGTGCCGCAGTTTGCAACCAATTAACCAGTCTCCAATGCACTTTTTCAAATGGAAATAAAGGTAAAGAATGATAGAACCTCCTTTTAATACCAACCCTCTGAAAATGATGGTTGAAGAGATGGTGCTGAAAACAAGAAATTATCAACTACCACATTTTCAAAACATGATCATATGTGATTTAGTGCATGAGGTACGTTTTTGATTCGCTATGAATTTTTAGAAGATCTTGCAGTAGGTTGGTTTGACACATGAAATGACTCCCAAATGGTGATATGTGACTTCAAAATCAATTTTAAACCTTTTTGGGACATAACACTTGATGATGATGAAATTTAAACCAAAGAGATATGACCAATACTTTCCCTTTTTGATAATGATGACAACCACCATCATGACACCAAGACCTTACTCAACTTGACCATATCACCCATTCCTTCATATATGACTTAGTGAGAAATTTAGATATGCCAGGGAAAGGCTTAAATGAACCAATTTTTGACTTATGAAATGACCCTAACAAAACTTAGACAAAGAAAAAACTAAAAAACAAGGGTGACTTCCAGTACATTTCATGTGCTAACATAAGGGTAGATCTAAATCCCATGTTTAGTCAAAGAGAATATGTTGGAAATGCAATAAAGCTAGGAATTACAAAAGGGATTTCATGTCGAAGGAAATGGAAGTCAGTATGGGATCCGATGAGAAGTAGTCGACTGAGAGAAAGACAAATCGAAATAAGGGAGGTGATGTGTACCTAACATCCACCAGTACACAGTTAGATCAAGATGTTTGGTTGATCAAATTAGAAGCATCCTATCATATGACACCACATATAGAATGGTTCTATGAATATGAATGATATGAAGGAGAATATTTTTTCTTGGGGGATGAATTGACAACCAAAATTTTTGGACGGGGAAGAGTTCCACTGATGCTGGAAGATGGGAGGAGTAGAACCCTTCCAGGTGTGCTACATATTCTAGGTTTTTCTAGAAACCTGATATCTGTCAGTAAGATGAGTGATGTAGGAGTGCACACTCTATTTTATATGGATATGTGCTAGATGTTTAGAGGTGCAATGGTATTTATAAAAGGAGTTTGGATTGGAACCCTATACAAGTTATTAGGGAATTTAAACTCGACTAGATGTGGAAGCATCACTATTCCTAAAGCCGACTCGACTTTGACTCGACTCGACTCAACTCGGGCTGAGTTGATTCAAACCAACTCGACAAGTCTTCGTCAAATGAACTCGACTATGTTATGGCACAAGAGGATAGGACACATTGGAGAAAAAGGACTTCGAGCTATGCATAACAAAGGTATGGTCGAAGATTTCCCTAATTGTAATTTATAAGATGACTTTTGTGAACATTGTATATATGGAAAACAAAGTCGGATGAGGTTCCTATATGGAGTGACAAGGGAAAAGGGGATTATAGAATTGGTGGATAGTGATGTGTTTGGCCCTATTTCAGTTTTAAAACCTTAGAGGAACAAGATTAGGAGAGATAACAACCTGAGCATCGAGGAGAAGAGTCTCAGAAATTTTTCTAAGTCCGAGCATTTATAAGTACAAAGGAAGCTCAGGAAGGATAGTGATCAAGAATTCCTTTAAGAAAAAAGTTTGAAGAAGCGACGATGGATATATAGTGGGAGATTTCCCAAAGAGTTGATGATCGTCAGATCTAGGGAAGCTGTGAGGTGGATATCCCTTAAGATCTTTGACACTTTGCCTATTCATAGACTTAAGGAGTGAGAGGGAGCCAGGATAGCTGAATGCCCAAAGAAGCGAATCAATTTCAACCGTCGAATATCACAAGGACACACGTCACGCGATCCCACACTTCAGCGTTAGAGCACTACAGAGAGACCAAGGCAGAGGTGGTGAAGTATTAAGAATCCTAGAGGCTTGGGGTCCCAGAGTCCATCTAGACCATTGATCTAAGAGAAAAGTTTCATCTGGGGGAAGAGTGACAGGTGGAGACTTTAGAAGCAAGGAGGTGTGGATAGCATTTGGAAACTGAGGGTCAAAGGTTGAACACCGTTAATTGTTGATTTCCAATATGACACATGGAGGGAGAAGATCCATCCTGTTACATCGACGTTCAGGGAAGTGTAAAGGGTCTAGCAATGGGAGAATCCTCGAAGCCCCGAAACCCTGAAGAGATCTGGACCATCCACCTGGGATCACTCCAGCCGTCGATCCCAAAGGGGATTTCATTACTCCGTGAAGTTTTGGGTCGGGAGGACTGCAAGTGTGTCTTTTTGGGACGCCCAGAGTGTGAAGGCCTCGAAGTCCCGAATTGAGTGGAGACAACAGGTAAGCCCCTGGTTTTGAGCCCAGGGTCATGTGGAGGAAGCACCTTTATGGAAAGATCCTATCAGAGAGCTAATTTTGGCCCGAAATCAACAGAAAAGACCTGTGAAAATTGAATAGAAAAGGTTCAGAAGGACCTGGAGAGCTAATTCAAATCCTGTAAACTTGATATCCTTAGACCAGGAGGTCAGTGGACCCAAGGTGAGCGTGGGGGGTCTACGTTAATGTCCCCAAGAAAAAAAGGAGCAATATGGATAAGAAGGAAGTCAAATGTATTTCATTGGATAAGAGGGAATAAAGGGACATAACCTCTGAGATCCTGCATCAAGGAAAACAATGTATAGTCGAGATGTGGTCTTCAGAGAATTCAGAAGGAAGTCTGTATTTGAATTAATGGTTCAAACAAAGAATGATCCAGAGAAGACTTAGTTTGAACTGAGGAACAAAGAAGATGATTCAGATGAGTCGAGTGAATTAGATGAAGAGGTGGAAAAACCCACCCTAGTTGTAAGGAGGTCAGAATGACTAAGAAAACCAATCGAAAGGTATAGTATTCCCGACTTCTGTTCTGCATATTTTTTTAACTTCCACTAACGAAGAGCCCAAGTCGGTCAGGGAGGTAGTCGACTCAGTAGAGGGTATACTTTGGAAGTTTGTCATGGTCCAAGAGATGGATTCCTTGCATAAGAATTAGACATGGGATTTAGTTGAACCACCTAGTGGAATAAATCATGTTGGTAGCAAGTGGGTATTCACGCAGAAGATGAATGCCTCAGTTCAAGTCGAGAAATTCAAAGCTCAATTGGTAGCAAAAGGATATTCCCAAGTCAAAGGAGTAAACTTCGGTGAGACTTTTTTCTCTGTTGAAAAATTAACTTCCATTAGAGTACTAATTTCTATGGCTACAACATTTGATCGCAAAATAGAAAAAATGGATGTGAAGACAACTTTCCTACATGGGGACTTGGAAGAAGAAATATACATGAAACAACCTGAAGGATTTGTAGAAAGGGGAAAGAAAGATTTGGTGTGAAAATTGAAAATATCCCTCTATGGTCTAAAGAAATCACCAAGGATGTGGTTTTTGAACCCTTATTTTTTCATTTTTCAGACACCTTTTCTTTCACTTATGCTCCCTTTTTAGCCCTAAACCTAGCCTTGATACCGTTCTATTTTGTGATTTCAAGACTAAAATTACCTTTGGCAAGTATTATGAGGTATGGTTGTTCATTTAGTCATTTTCCCTATGTTCTTGATAAATTATTAGGAGTTTTTAAAACAAGTTTTTCTAATGAAGTTTCTAATAAAGAATGTAGTTTTGTTCCCATACCTCCAGTTGTTCCTGCACCCAAGTTTGTAGGTTGACATATGAGCACTCAACCAAATCAAGTATGGTCACATGGGTTTTGGAGAAATAACCCCCAACATGGTGTGTGTGATTTGGCATGCACCCAGGTCCCACATGGAATCCTCCAGGCATGGTCAAAGGTTTTAAGTAAAAAACATGCCCAATTTGCAACAATTAATTTCCATCACGATTTACAAGATAACGAGGACGAATATCCAAATTATGGAACATGGGTTTTGTTCAGAAAATCCTAATTTGGTTCTTGCTTTGGCAGATTCTTTAGAAGGTCAAGTATTTGAGATATAAGGGCATTTTCCTAATCTGGGTTTGCCCAGATTTATGTGTGGCCTGTTTTTCAAAATAATCTACAGATTACAGTTCGGATTTATGAATAAAAATGAGATCAACCTTGATCTAATCCTTTTCACTCAATTTGTATTAGCATTTGGGAAGAATCGAAGTCAGTTCAGTTTAATGATTGTAAAACCATTATTGTCTTCTTGTTCCTCGAAAACAAAGATTGCCTTCATCCATAGTTTAGGGATTTTCTATAAAAGTATGTTCACTTTGTAAATCGGGGGAAGAACCATACTTTGCAATATTGCACTGAGGAATATACAAGTGCTAATGTTGTTGTGTGATATCATACTTTCATGCATATTCTACTAGCGTTGTAACTTGTAAGATACTTTGTTTTTCTTAATAAAAGTTGCAGTTCATATTTTTGGTGATTTTCTATTCGTAACTGTGTGAATTTTCGTAGCTTGCTATGTGGGTTGGAAAGGGCCCACCCATTCCAAGTATGATGAGATAGGTTATCTCTTTAGCTTAGTTAGTTTATTTCATCGATTTCCTTTTCTTTTGTATTGAAGAAGTTATTTTAAGATTGGAATTGCAGATTATGTGTGTGTGTTTACAGAATTCCCATGTAATGTCCCCAATTAGGATAGATGGGAATATATGTTGTTGAGTATGTGTTATATTCTTTGCATGTGTGTGTGTGTGGGCACGTTAGATATGACAACTGCATCTAACGATCCCTCAAATATTTTACCGGATTTTGCTATTTTTAGCGGTTTACTAAAAATAATCTCGGTTTTAGGGATTAGGGTTTTGGTATCTATGGAATACCTAAAAACATTGTATATATTGTATAGTGAATGATGAAATTTGATATAATGAATATAAGAAAGGTTTTCCCAATTGAGGGTTTCTGATATAAAATCTCTGTGTACTCTGTGTATGAGCCATTGATTAAATTCTGTTTTGCTTAAGAATCTATATGCATTGCTTTACTTCACAGGTTTAAAACTTACATGTGGTATCAAAGATTGTTTTTGGCTTCAGAGGGATGCATTTGTTATTGATGGTTTGGCTCGGTCTTGATAGATCAAGTTTATCTTGGGTCTGTGATAAACCTGGGTTTAGTGGGAGATTTTGCAGTGGAGATTCGAGTATATAAAGAGGAATGGTGAGCTCATCTAGAATTGAGATAGAGAAGTTCAACGGTAAAAGATTTGAGCTATGGAAGCTCAATATGGAGGACCTTCTAGTAGACAAAGAACAATGGATCTCTGTGGATCCTGGTACATAGCCTACTGGTACACCATCTACTAGCACACATGCTACTGGTACAGAACCTACTAGTACACAAACTACTAGTACACCAACTACTGGTATGTCGAAGGAAGATTGGGAGAAGTTGGACAAAAGAGCAAGGAGTACTATTCGACTCTGCCTGGAAGATTCGGTTCTGTTGAATGTCTCGAGAGAATCTACAGCCAAGGAACTATGGGATAAGTTGGGGAATTTGTATCAATCAAAGTCCCTGGTAAACAAGATGTTTCTTCGAAATAAGTTGTATCATCTTAGGATGAAAGATGGATATTCTGTGACAGAACATCTAAATGCCTTTAATACTCTGGTAAGTCAACTTGTCTCTGTTTATATTACGATTGCAGAAGAAGATAAGTGTATTACTTTGTTATGTTCTTTGCCAGACTGTGGTATACCTAGGGAGGTAATATGGGGTACCTAGGGAGGTACCCAATGGGAATGTAGTTATGTGTTATTAGTGGAAKTCATTTAATATATGGGAATGTGGTCATTCAATGTAAGGTGGACTAGGTCCACTATATTAATAAAGGCCCACTATGGTAGTTGGATGTAATAAATGTGAGAAGGCTCTCTAGAAGGTTCTTAGGAGATAGGGAGATCTATATAAAGAAGTCTAGGCAATGTAATGAAACATAGTGAAGAATATTGTGATTGTACAAGCAAGGATTGCTTGAGGAGTTTTATCCTTCCATAAGGATTAATATATGGTGTTATCCTACCTTAAGGGTTTTGGATATTTCTTGTGTTCATTGTTATGGTGAATGGTTTATGGTTTATTCTTGGTATTATTGAAGTATGTTTGCAGATCTGATATAGGTACTTAACAATTGGTATCAGAGCACTTTCCTTGGCCAAAGAAGGGAAGATTTGTTTTCTCTTTTTGCAGAATTTTTTTTTTATAAGAAAAATAGGGCGGCGCACTTCAGGTTCAGGTATAAAGTTTTATGAGATGAATTTGGAAAAACAAATTGGATATTTGAATTCCTCTCAGAAAAATACCCAATTTCAAAAAAACAATCAGCCGAAACGGAGTTCGGGAAGTAAAGTTATGAGCATTTTAAATTCAGCAGTTTTTCAAGGTTTTTCCGGAAAAAGCCGCGATTTTTTGCCGTAACTTATTGATCTATTTTTTGGGGTTTTTTCATAGTAAGATGTATTTTACAGGGAAATGTGATGGCCCTAGTATTGAATCATTCATTAAAGAAAGAAAATCAGTATGAGGAGATACTTGGCACCATTGGGTAGCTCTCAAATTGCAAGGTGATGCTGCCATTTGGTGGAAATCGCTTGATTATGAGAAGATGATGAGACTTTCCAATGTAGAATTTGAAAAAATATTGTTAGACAAGTGGTCTCATGGAGA
>ML786402.1:109361-172617 GCA_009831015.1 Picea engelmannii | reverse complement strand
TGGAGGCTTATTTGGTGTAGAAGGTCCCTTTTTCGGTGGCATGTTGGCCAAGTATCACTTTTGAATCTTGATTTTGAGGCGGTTCTGCTAGACAATATTTATTCTATTCCATCTCCCAAGTTTCGGCCCTTCTGGGTATGAAAATTTCTTTTAGGTAGTTCTATGATATTTCTTCTCTGCAATGCCATAGGTCTGATCAAAATTATATGTGCTAAGTGGAATTTATGGTAACTTCCTCACAACTTGCCGATTTTTGGCCTTTCCGAGAGATATTACTTGTATAGCATGCCCCACACAAAATAATTGATATCAAATTCTGAAACTCTCACCCAAAATACTATAGATTGTTCAAGGTCCAATGAAACCAGTCCCACTCAATTTGGATACTCTAGCCAGAAGTTATGATTGTTTTACCTGGACACCTTATTGAGACTAGTCAATAGGACTAGTCAGATACCCTATCTTACACAAGGTGTATATACAAATTTAAGATGCCCCAGAATCTGAACGTTTTACCACAGATACCTTACTAATTTCTATAAATGTCTTCCGGGGTTTAGGGTCTTAAACGTTACATAAATTTTTTTATAGTGAAAATTCTACAATGACTCATTTTAGGATGATTCCAAAACCCTATCTTGTACAAGCTATATCTATGAAAGTATAAGGCCTTAGCAGATGAATTTTGAACCCAACGTACCTTCATCCGTCTACTAAATATCCTCCAAGACGTTCCTTCTAAAACGTTGTATAAAAAAATTTATAGTGAAAATTCCACGGTGTCTCAGATGTAGCAGCGAAACCCTAAGACCTTGAGCTCTAATACCATATGTTAAGAACCAAACATCAATATAGCATAGAAAAACCTTAGGAAAATTACTCAACGCCTTGAAAAAGAGATAATTTCAGATAATAAGCCTCTTTGAGGGGGCAACCTCCTTTTACCCCACTTAAATGTTCAAGTACAAGATGATTCAAAATGAAAATGTCTCCTTGGTATATATAGGAGACTAGGAGGTATAATTACAACTAATGGACTAAACCAAACATAAATAAAATAACATTACTAATCTAATATGCCCCAATTAAGGGTTAATGAGACAATATTAGGGCTTAACACATTTTCTGGAGATGGACCTATTTATGTTGAAGAAACGATTTATGTAGAAAGACACATTGATTTGTTTTCAGATGTTTGTGATTTCCATGTTATTGAACATGATGATGTAATGGTAAGGTTGTTTATCCAAACTTTGTTGGTCCAAGATTATGAATGGTACACATGATTTCCCACAAGATCAATCGACTCATTTGATGATCTTGAAATGATGTTCTTGAATATTTTCACTCCCCCAGTCACGTATCATACTCTTCTTATTAACTTCACCCAAATATTTCTAAAGAAAAATGAGAGGATAAGAGATTTCAATTTTAGATTCAATAAAACACTGAATAAGATCCCTGAAGACAAAATCCCTAATGATCCAGTAACACTTGGTTGTTATAAAAATTCCATGCCACCCAATGTGAAGTTCACTATTATATCTTCCCAAATTGAGACTTTGGATGACGCAATGATCAAAGCTATAGAGATGGAGGAAATCATGATTGAAACAGGTCTTGTCCCTAATATTACCCTTGGAATATTACAAAGGAAGATGGATAGTTTGAATATTGTTGATAAAGGAGCATCTAGTTTAAAAAAGAATGAAGAGAAAAAGCCACAACCTAGTGAAAATCAAGAAGTCGGTGGAGGATTCTTTAAAGGAATTATCCCGTCTCTGGAAAAAAATCCCATTGCAGATAAGGAGACGAAGCAAAGAGTGGGGATTGTGCAGTTGAATAGAACCATTAGACAAATGCATAATGAAATAACAAGACTAAGAAGGAATTATAATTACATGCTTAATCCAAGAATGTCGGTCTCAAAACAAATAAGGAACCATTCCTAAGAACAAAGAACGATGTTTGAAAATATCAACAACCAACAAATACAGAGGGTTCCCAAACAACCAACTATGAACGCAGTAATATTTGATGATCCATACAATGAGAAAATGGTCGAACCAGGAAATGATTATATGCTAGAAGAAATTTTTTAATATGTACATATGGATGGATGTGAGACATCCATGTATATATTTGAAGAAGATGAAAATGATCCTATATCACAAGAAAACATTGTCCAAACATGAACACTTGTAAATAAGTCCAAGAATAAAGAGAATTTTGAAAAAGATAAAGAAAAAGATAAGGAGAAAGAGAATGATAAAAGTAAAGCGACTAGTACAGAAGTCAAAAAACAACAAAAAACTCTCAATCCCCTTCAGATGATATACAATGTTGTTGATGTTCTAAGTAAGTTAAGAATTACTTTACCTTTTACAGAAGTAGTAAAAATTCCCCAATAGAGGGAAAACATTCTAAAATTGTTGGAAGAGCTAGCTGGGAGAGCTGAAGCAGTAATTACAAACCTGAAGCAGAGTCAAAATAAATCAGTGGTGAATTTAAGAGGTAAATTTCCACCTTTCAACATTTCAATAGTAAATCATGACATTGTGCTTCACAATTGTCTGGTAGATTTTGGTGCGACAAACAACATCATGCCTTTGGTGGTGATGGAGGCACTTGGCATGAGCTGCACCAAGTATTATGAAACATGTGAAAGCATATATGCAATTGATTCTAGTAAGGTACCATCCTATGGATAAATTAAGTATTTTTATACTTGGATTACAACTGCTCCCCATATCATCACAATTTTTACTATTCTAGTGGTGGATCTTCTTCCAACATATGGAGTTTTCCTTGGAAGAGAATGATATTCCATGATTGGTGGCTATATAATGAATGATGGAAGCTTTATGATGTTACCTAACAAAGATGGAGAAATGATGAAGGTTCTTTGTGAACCTAGGAGACCGTTTTCTTTAAAAATAAAGGATAACGAACTGATGGAAAATTATATAGATGTTGGTATTGGGAACTATGCCATTCTAGATATGGAGAAAATCGAGGATATAAAGAGTGAAGATAATTAATTTTCTGGCTATTGTAGAATGTTGTTCTATTGAGCTTGTTCAAGATCAGGAAGTCGAGTTGGGATTGTACTCAAAAGCCTCGAGAAGATCGTGTACCCACATGCCATCATACTTGAGTGMCCTTGTACAAATAATGAAGCAGGGTATGAAGCCTTAATTCAAGGAATGATTCTGGTGTTGGAGATGAAGACTGAACATTTGATTGTGACCGAGGATTCAGAGTTGGTAATAAATCATATCACTTAGAAGTATAAGATTAAAAAGGAAAGGCTCAAACTATATTTCAAAAGAGTGAATGAATTAATGGAGGCCTTTAGTTCATTCAATATATCTTTTATTCCAAGGGATAAAAATAAAAAAGCAGAGTCCTTAGCATTGGTCGCTTCATTATCAAATCTAGATGACATTCAAAGTGATGCATGTTTTCAAGTAAAAAGAGTTTTTCAACCCTCAATGCCAGATAACCAACATTATCTCAAAGTGTTTGAAAATGATGAAGACTTAAAAAAAATTCTAACAAATGAAAATGATGTGGAATAGAATGATATTTCTCTTGTTCCAAAGAATTGTGTCCAATCTGAGTCTCTCTTCACAAGAGATGATCATACAAAAAGTCCCATGCTAGAAGTATTAATCCGAAAAGTGAAAGAAATGAAGAAATTCAATATTGGGACTAATAGTTCCCCGAAGTACATAAACTTGGGAGTTAATTGTACATCTGAAGAACTTGATCAATATATCACCCTTTTCAAAAAATATTTTTTTGTTTTTTATTGGAGTTATGATGACCTAAAATCCTATGATAAATCAATATTTCAGCATATTATTCAATTAAGAGAAGGAGAAGATCCCTTTAAACAGAAAATAAGACTGATGAATCCCAAGTTAAAATCGTTGGTGAAGATTGAGTTGGAAAAAATGAAGAAAGATGGAATAATATATCCCATTAGACATTCAGACTGGCTCTCAAACCTAGTGGTTGTGAGGAAAACGACTGGGGAGATTTAGATGTGCATGGATTTTAAAGATATCAATAAATCAAGTGTAAAAGACAATTATCATCTTCCTAACATGGAATTCCTCCTTCAACAAGTTACTGGGTATGCTTGCATGTCCATGTTAGACAACTTTTCTAGATACAATCAAGTTTTTGTTGCAGAGGAAGACAAGCCTAAGACAACTTTCATAACACATTGGGAGATGTATGCGTATACTTGGATTCCATTTGATTTGAAAGATGTTGGATCTACTTTCCATAGGGATATGGACCACACATTTGAAGGTTTTATAGGAAAATTCATGGTGGATCACCAGGATGATCTAACGGTCCATTCAAAGGAAAGAAATGAATATATCCATAATCTAAGGCAAATGTTTGAAAGATGTAGATTGTATGGGATTTCTCTGAATACGAAAAAATGTTTGTTTGTTGTAGTTGAAGGAATTTTTTTGAGGCATATTGTATGTAAAGAAGGAATTTATATTGATCAAGAGAGGGTTAGGGATATCAATGAACTCAATACTCCATCTTCTAAGAAAGGAGTCCAGTCATTTTTTAGAAAGATAAATTTTGTGCAGAGGTTTGTTCCTGATTATGTGAGCATAGTAAAACTGATTAGTCTATTGTTAAAGAAATACCAAAGGTTCGAATGGACTTCAGATACACATGAGGCATTTAATAACATCAAAAAGGAAATTACTACAACATTGGTTCTCATCGGTCCATATTTTCAAAGAGACTTTATCATGTATTCTTTTCTACAAAAAGTGTTGTGTCATTAGTCCTTACCCAAAGAAATGTTATGGGTGAAGAGTTACCAATCAACTTTGTGAGTAAGATCCTCCATGACTACGAATTAAGATACTCAAAGTTCGAGAAGCAAGCCTGGTCTATCGTGAAAGAAGTAGCACATTTTCAGACCTATATTTTGAATTGTCATGTCATATCATACGTTCCATATTCTCCAATAAATATTCTTTTGAACCAACAACTAAGAGAAGGGAAATGGGTGAATTGGCAGGAAAAAATTCAGGAGTATGACATTGAAATCAAGCCTTTGAAAGAATTCAAAGAGAAAGAATTGTGCAAACTCATTGAAGATAGTGATTCCCTGAATGGAGTAATTTTTTTGGCTCAGAGTGGTACAAAGACATTGTATTCTATTTAAAATTTGGTCTAATTTCCCATCAACATGACTCCGAAAGAAAAATATATTTAAATATGAATTCAAGTAAGTATGTGTTGACTGTTGAAATATTGTTCAAAAGAAACTATGATGCTATGTTATTGAGATGTGTAGATGAAAGGAAGGCCCAAGAAGTGATACAAGAGTTTAATGAAGGCATATGTGGAGGATATTTTGCACCTATTACTACAACACATAAAATAATAAGAGTCAGATATTATTGGCCATCAATTTTCAAGGATTCATATGCGATGGTGAGAATATGCATTCCCTGTCAATGATTCTCAGGAAAGATGAAGAGGTCTACAATGCCTTTGCAACCCATATCAGTAGAACAACCATTCACACAGTGGGGGATGGATGTCATTGGGCCAATAAATCCAAAATAAAGTAAGGGACATATGTATATTATTGATGCTATAGACTATTTCATGAAATGGCAAGAATCAACAACATTGAAAAAGGTCGATTCTGATGAATTGATTAAATTCCTGAAGGATAATATCTTGCATGCCTCATAATCCTAAAGTTTTATAGTCTAAGTATTTTCTAGTATAATTTTTTTTAGAAATTAGTTTATTCTAGTTTGTTAGGATAAGGACACCTAGCTTCTATGTAAAGGGAACCTATCATACTCATGTTATTATGTGATTGGTTGTTCTCCTAGATTTTTTTTGTTTTCCAAAAGATTTACTATGTTGAGCCGATAATTCACTAACCGAATCAAAAGTCACAGTTGATAACTTATCAATTATTTGAAAAGTCTGAAGAAAATGCTTATAATATGGAGGCAATCCATTTATTACAATGGAGACTAGAAAACGATCTTCAAGTTTAGGAGAAATTCCTTTGATGATTTCTTGATGAATGTTCTTAATCCTTGAAATGTATTCTAATACATTATCATTGTCTGCTAATATTTGTTTAAGCGATTTCATTTGTAGATCAACTCTATGAGATGCATCAGGAGTATGAAAAATATTCTTTAATAGATTCCAAGAAGACCATGCATCTTTGGAATTCTCAATATGAACAAACATGTGTTCAGTTACAAAAGAACGTAGCAAAGCAAGTGATTTTTCATCTTTTAAATTCCATTTTTCTAAATAAGTAGCATCAATGGGATTAGTTGGAGAAATATTACCATCACATATATCATGCCATAATTCATTATAGATCAAAGTGTTATGTGTGTGCCGACTCCAAGATTTGTAATGCTTGGGTCCATCTAACTTATGTGATTTTGTGAATAGGTTGATTGATTTAGACATGATTTTTATTGCAAGATTGCAAGTCAATAATCCACAAAAATCCAAAAGAGAGACGCAATTAACCAAAAAGAAGGAGTACTCAATCCACGCAAAAAGAGCGCTTTTAAGGGCTTGGCCTTGACCCTTTAAAAGTCTCATTGGAAATGGAGTTTGAGATAGTATTTTACTAGACTCTTCTCAACTTCTGAGCGTTCAAGACTACAATCAAATATTTCAAAGTTTGACCCTTTTTACAAGATAGATAGCATTTTACAAGTAATAAAATGTGCCACCCTTGACCTAAAGTCATCAAAGACTAAATGATTTACAAAAACTGGATAATTTTTACAAATCACCCAAAATTAATAAAATATTACATAAAGATATGGCATGCCCTTAGAAATCCGTGCATGCATTGTCCTTATGGCTCCACTTTGAAATTTTATGGATGAATAATAACCGCTTGAGAACGTTACCTTCAACCGTAGGGGATTGTTGCGAAAAATAATAGACAACTGTTGGAATTCTTAGGGGAAACAAAGAGTGGATCTGAGCGATATTGTGACACAATTGTTGGACGATATCATGGCCTCCTCTCAATGATTTCGTGGAGTAATTTTTGCACTATAATCCATGAATCCATTGAATTCACTTCAAATGAATTCAATGATTATTGTCGAAACGATGGAATTAAGAGGCAACTGAAAAATTCCTATACTCCACAGTAGAATGGAGTTACTGAAAGGATGAACATAACTCTCAGGGGTGTGGCAAGATCTATGATGCAGTTTAAAGGGTTGAGCACAAAATATTGGGATGAAGCATTCCATACTGCAGTTTATCTCAGAAATAAATCACCTACATTAGCTTTAGATGGAAAAACACCTTATGAAGCTTGGTATGGTTTTAAACGCAAGGTAAATAATCTTAGGGTTTTTGGCTCAACATGTTATGCTTTGGTTCCTAAGGAAAAAAGGAATAAATTAGAAAATCCAAGTATGAAGTGTACCTTCATTGGATACTCTGATGAAAAGAAAGGGTATAGATTTCCTTCAGATGGAAAATTCATTGTTAGTAGAGATGTAATTTTTGATGAAACTGAAAGTAACATTTTAGATGAGATTAATCATCTCCTTAGTCGTTTAGAGAAGAAAAACACTACGGGAAAAGGTAATTTGAACAATTCAAAGAAAACATTTTGGTTTGAAAAGACTTTGTTTCTCCAGAAGACATCTCTTTATCAAATAGTTCTTCTGATTCATCTGATAATGAAACTACAAAAGACTCTTCTGATACTGAATCTTCAAAAGAATATTCTCCAACCTCAAATATTTCAGATGATAGAAGAGCATAATTTTTTGAAAATCCTCTTTTCAACAATAATGGTGATTCAGATCCTCAATTCTCTCAACATAAGAAGCTCAAGTGGGCCAAACAAATTCTGAAAGATGTTCATTCAGATGAAATGAACAAAACATGAATTAGGGGATCTTCAAGAGAAGAAGCTTATTTCTTTCATGCTTCCATTGAACCTACTTTTTTTGCTGAAGCAGTTGGACATAAAGAATGGTAGGAAGCAAAGATTAATGAATATGATTCAGTCCTTGCAAATGGACTTGGAACTTAGTTGATTGTCCACATGATGTTAAGCCCATTGATTGTAAATGGGTTTATCGATTAAAGTACAAGCCTAATGGTAAAATTGACAAGTACAAAGAAAGACCTGTTGCTAAAGGTTTTGCTCAACAGGAAGGAATTGATTATGAAGAAACTTTTTCACCCACAACTAAATGGAATACTATCAGAATGGTTATCAATTTGGTTGTACATAATGGTTGGAAATTACATCAAATGGATGTCAAAAGTTCCTTACTAAATGGAGATCTAAAGGAAGATATTTTCATGACTCAACTACAAGGGTTTGAATCTAAAGGAAAAGAACATAAAGTTTGCAAACTTGTGAAGAATTTATATGGCTTGAAATAAGCTCCTCGATCTTGGTATGCAAAAATGGATGAGTACCTACAAAAGGTGGGTTTTCAGCGAAGTGAAGTATTTTCAAATGCAAGATAAGAACATGGTGATACTTGTACTCTGTGTTGATGACTTAATCATAACAGGAAATAATGAAGCACACATCAAACAGGTTAAGGAAGAACTTAAAGTAGGGTTCAAAATGATTGATTTAGGGAAACTTCATTATTATCTTGGAGTTGAAGTATCTCAACATCCTAACCAAATATTCCTTAGTCAAACTAAGTATGCCACTAAATGTTTAAAGAAATTTGGCATGGAAGATTGTAAACCTTCTCTTACCCCCCATGGATAAGAAATTGAAACTTTCAAAATTTGAAGGGGGGGGGGGGATTGGTAAACAGTACAAAGTATAGGAAATTGGTTGGAAGTCTCATTTATTTGACAAATACTCGACCATATTTGTCATATTCAGTCAGTATAATTTCAAGGTATATGCATGAACCAAGAGAAATTCACTGGAATTAAGCAAAAAGGGTACTAAGATACATTCAAGGTACAAAATACTTTGGTATTCTATACAAAAGGAACAATAATTTTACACTTGTTGGATATTCATATGTTGATTTTGTAGGTGACATTGATGATAGGACATCCACTCTAGGTTATTTAATGAATATGGGTTCAACAATAGTATATTGGAATTGAAAAAAGCAGACAACAATTGCCAATTCTTCAGCAGAGGAAGAGTACATATCCGCTTGGGAAGAAACATGTGAGATTGTATGGCTATGCATAATTTTATAGGATCTTGGTGAAACTCAGAAATCACCAACTACCTTATTGATTGACAGTCAGTCAGAAATAAGGATGGCCAATAATCCAGTATTTCATTCAAAGACTAAACATGTTGACACCAAGTACCACTTCATAAAATCACTCATCATCAAAGACATCATCAAGCCTCAGTTCTGTCCGTTTGATGATCAAACTTCAGATATTTTTACCAAACCTCTGGGTAGAATAAAGTTCACTAAGTTCAGAGATGAAATTGGTATTTGTAAAAATGAAATTTCATATTATAGGGGGGATTCTTAGCCTCATAACCCTAAAGTTATATAGTCTAAGTATTTACTAGTACAAATGTTTTTTAGAAATTAGTTTATTCTAGTTTGTTAGGATAAGGACACCTAGCTTCTATGTAAAGGACACCTATCATACTCAAGTGACTGATTGTTCTCTTAGATTTTAGTTTATAGTTGAGCTATATAAAATAGCTCCTTCTTCAAGTGAGGTTAAGGAGTAGATTATGAATTATCACTTCAGATTGTAATCACTTTTTCTTTATCAATAAAATTATGTGTCTTAGAACACTTTGTCAACATTGTCGAGATTTGTTGTTCTAGAGAAACATATTAGAGACAATGCTTGATTTTCATTGGATAAAATTTCACAAGATTTTGCGGAGAATATGACATTGTGATGGGGCAATCATAAAATTATTATCCACAAGGGAATGGACTTGCCGAGTCTACAAGTAAGAAATTGATTCAAATATTAAAGAAGACTATTGATAAAAATTAGAAAAATTGGCACTTGAAGTTGACAAACACTTTATAGGAAGGAAGAATGACTCCAAAGGATATCACTAGGATGTCTCGTTACATGTTGGTTTATGGAAGGGAAGTGAAGTTTCCAATCAGTCTTGAATTGAATGCTTTAACTTATGTGATCAACCTGGAGGACGTTGAAGATAGTCCCCCTCTATAGAAGAGAT
The DNA here is from genome assembly GCA_009831015.1 of Picea engelmannii. Classification (NCBI taxonomy): domain Eukaryota; kingdom Viridiplantae; phylum Streptophyta; class Pinopsida; order Pinales; family Pinaceae; genus Picea; species Picea engelmannii. The sequence continues at coordinate 162,389 of ML786402.1, read as the reverse complement.
TGAATCAATTGTTGAGATTAGAATAAGAAAGAAGTGAGGCTTTGAATAAAATATCACATAGGCAACATAATGTTAATAAATATTTCGATCAAAGTGAAGCAATCAAGAACTTTCAAAAGGGAGAATTGGTGTTTCTATAGAAAAAAGAAAAAGAGAAGTCATCAATGCATACAAAATTTGAGGCACTCTGGATTGGGCCTTACCTCATTGATAAAATTATAGGTTTAAACTCATACATGATTAAAGATATGAAGGGAACTATGTTGATGTTTCCTATCAACGAGAAACACTTGAAGAGTTTCTTCGCTTGAGATACTCTCTTTTCTTTGTACATGGTTTTTTATTTTATTTTGTACAACCTCACTATTTCAACTCTATTTCCCAAAGGATAAAACATCTGGTTGTGATATTCTGGATTCTTGACAACCGATAGGGGTTATAATCCCACATTTGGATCCATTTGTTGAACCCCTTTTGTTCTTCCTCTTTCTTTCCTTTTTCCCTTTTTCGTTTCTTACCTCTTCTCTTCCCCTTCTATAAATTTCCTTCCCAAATCTCCCATATCCCCCTTTTCCATTTTCTTTGTTGTATCAATATTACCACACATAGTCATTTTCACCATATTCACGGAATTTCAGACTCGCAAACTCTCAGACTTGTATTATGTTCCCTTTACCCATACATCAGTCTGCCCCCACACTTAGTTTATTTTTTGTATCGTGGAATTTCAGACTTTTGGACTTGCAGACTTACATGTTATGCTTCCACTCCTCTTACAGCCTGCCCGATGTATCTTAACACTTAGCCATTTCATCTATTCATAATTTCAGACTCGTGGAACTTCAGACTCTTAGAATTGCCTTTCCATTCTAATCACTCACTCTGATTCTTCACCGTCACATGTCCCTTATTACACTTTTCTCGAGGCACAATTAATATTGTCTTTATGGACTTAACTACTAAATTTATTTCTGAAATGGCCATTAATTAATGGTGTTTATATCAAGGAAATTCACATTTATTTCAAGTTAATGCTTTCTTCGAAAGAAATCTAACTTAAAATTATTTTACCATGCAAAGTAATATTACAAGAAAAGCTCGCTAGCTAAAAGAATTTAGTCATGAGAAAGAGACAATTTTGTGAAGATACCTTGAACCTTTTCACTAGAGAAGACCAAAACTATCATTGGTCTTGGTTATATTGGTACCATTAAAATCTTTCAGGTAAAGAAAATAACAAGGTGTGGACTTCAGGGATATTTCTCGAAGGTTGCATCCAAGAGGTCTTTGAATGAAAATATATCATCGCCTGGTGCATCAAAAAATTTATCCAAAACAAAATGGCCATCCCATTGCAGAGCAGTTATCCTATATCCTTGGAACCTTCAATATTTAGGGAGATGTTGAAATTTCTGGAGCCAAACCTAGTTTACAAAGGGGAAGAAGCCAAGAATTTTATAAAAAGAGAATAAAAATGGAATCAAACTTATCCAAGGATATTTACATGACCCTACATCAATTCCAAAAGATATATCCATGATTCAAGTAAGTTCTTTGAAAAATCCTTATAAATAAATTTCCTGGTTATTTACTTGAATTGTTGGCCAAGTCTCTACAGAAACCATTCCTCGATTGACATTGTATATATTGCATTTCACAGTTCATGAAAACATAATCTTCGACTGGGTGAAGATTATTTCAAATGAGATTACTACACAACTGACAAATTTCAAGACTAAGAAGAATTTTTTTTATGTCATCTTATTTGGTATTTTCTATCACCTATTGTCATACTTTTAAGGGTTTAAATATTTATAGAAGGGTAAAATTAAAGGTGGACCCAGTGACCATGAGGTATCAAGATTTATGGAGGAAAAAGGTTGACCACCATTTCTATGAAGTATACAATGATTTTGTGTCTAAATTCAACAAGCTATTATTTGTGGAATACACTTCCCAATTCTCATTGGAGGGGTCATATTTTATGAAATGGAAAGGAATTCTTGAAAAAATGGAGGATTATAATATCATCAAGGTTTTCTATTCTAACGAAAAATCCATTTTTTTCCATATTATGTATCTGATAAATTGTTTATTATTGAAATAACTAGACAATACAAATTCTGGTTTCACACCATTTTTGAGAAAAGAAAAAAGGAATTGATATCTCTTCCTTGGAATTTTGATGAAATTCTTCTTAGAGAAATTTCTAAGATTGAAGAATATGCTGCCTAATTCAACCACTTGTTATGAGGAAAATCAATCTATGGCATGGGGTAAACCACAACAGACGGAAATGAATGCAAAAATCAACTCTAATCTCAAGTATGCTATATAAACAAATATGTTAACCAAACAAAATAAAGAGCTTACCTCATCCATACGTTCGATGAAGTCCATCGTTGAGCACTCGAATCAAAGCAATATACCTGCAACTTGTCCTCAACAACCAAGATACACAAGCACATGGTCATAATATATAAAGTTAGCACATTTAATAGCATAATCCATCAATATTCATAACAAGTATGCCCATGGAATAACAATTCAAATATTTGCAAGACATTAATTGGACGAGAAAATAATATATCTATTAAAATGTAATCAACAAAAGTATATGAATGACAAACTTCTGTGTCGGTACATTCGAAACCGAGACACTAAGTCCCTTCTAGCTGGGCTTTCACCACTTTAATCCTCCACCAAAGGCAAGCTCATATAAGAGAGACAATGAGGTTCTCCATCAAGTAGGGAAGATCTTGGGGGTTGAACAATTCATACTTAAAAGGACAAAGGGATGCAGACTCAATATGAAGTGAGTAATTTCTCCAGAGTAACTTTGCTCTCAAAGTGGAATTCTTCTCTTCTTTTCCACATCTTGGATATGGCTCATTTATAGCCTTCAAAAGGAACTGAAGGGCCGAGTCAGAATGTTTCCAGTATATGGAAGGTCAAGGATCATGGATCCCGTGACGTGACATGGAAACCCGACACCATTTTTAATTTTGGCCACAAAACTTGATGTACGCGAGTTGCAATGGTACAACCTGCATATACACATGCTGTATAATAGTTAGGGCACATATATGTGGAAAACTATTATTTGTATCTCTGGGAATTTCAAAATGGGACTTAAAGTCTGCATAGGGAAACATAAAAGGCCTTTTGAGAAAATTTTCATAGGGTGAGGCAAATATTTCTATAACACCATTCCAACCTGAGATATGCAGAGGAAATCAAGGGTTTTGACCCTAGTCAATTTTTTAAAAATCATTTGATTTATTCGGTCTTATCCCTACACTCATAAACTCATTTGTAAGTGGATAAGAGGAGAATGATAGACATTACCCTAATAATCAAGAAGCTGGCAGAGACTATGACGATATATAAAATGTCATAAGTAACCAAAAACATCACAAGGAAAGAGGTAAGCCTTCAAATGAGAAGAATGTTGAGTCACCATTTGTTTTTAGAATAATTATTCTTCCCAAGATAAACCCTTGGCCAGAGACATCACAACAAAGAAAAATATAGAGTAATAATTTAGGAGATGATGAATAAAGAAATCCTCCTCAGGGGACCTTAGAGAACCCCCACAAGTTAAATATTAAAAGGAAAAGAACTAATTCAAAAAAAGAGGGAGGAGAAACACATGCACCTGAAAATGATTTATTATTGGATAATATGGGCTTGGATGTGGATATAGAAAATATCACCTTCCCAGATGTAGAAGAACCTACTAGATAAAATGTACTACATATTTCCATACTCATGGTCCAGGATGAGATATTTTCTGATAGACTTTTTTTGTAAAAATGTCTCTTTTGACAAAGATTATAATAAATTTGTCATTGAAAGAACCACGAAGAGTAAAAGTGGAAATTTGTGGTCTACCATTGATACACAGAACATGTTTCCTTCTAGATTGTCTTCCATTCATAAAGTTACAAGGGATGCACTAATTTTTTCAATTGCCAATACGGAGGAAGAAAACACTCAGTTGGAAAAGAAAATTAAATAATTGGAAGAAACTCTCATGCCTCCACCTATTCTGGCTTCCCCCATTGCCATGATTCATCCCAAGAATTTTTTTCAAGAAACCCCAAAGTCAAGTGCTAGAGTGAAGGGAATTTCAAATTTGATTATTGCCACTTGACATTTTTTCAAGAGAATATTAATAAAATGATGTCATTTATTATAGATTTATGGGATATGAAAAAAACATTTTCCTCTCCCGGCCTAAGAATTCAAAACACTAGGGAATATGTGAATACAGATCTGAAAAATGATGAAGGTTTTTATACAGATGGAGTTGTGATGTTTTTAGTAAATGTTTCAGAAATGACATAGACGATGATAAATAAAGAAGATTTACCTTCCTTGAGCCACACCAAACAACTAAAGGCATGTTGGATTGAAAGGATCAATATATTGAAGGGATTGTCAATTCAATTAATTGATTTTTCAAGAAGGAAGATAAAAGGATACTAAAAAATGATTGATTTAAATATCATTGACACCACTATTGAAGTCTCGGACCCTAAATATATCTCAAATTCAATGCTCATGACTTGACAAAATTTATAAGACAAAGTTGAATAATTAAAAAGGGCATCAGCTGAAACGTTTGATACTATGATTGGATCCACACATGATGATATTGACAACTGGCTTGTTGAGTATACCAATAAAAATGAAGATATTGAGAATACTTTGTAAAGTTTATCTATTGATCATAGAGAAATCGAAAAGGAGTCGTTTAATATTAAAGTAAAACAAGAAGTGACCATTTCCCCATTAAGTAATTATATTCAGGAATAGTTAAACAACTCAATTGCCAAGATTTCTTAAATACTAGCAGAAGCAGTTACAACCAACAATCGAACCACAACAAGAAAGGGTAAAAAATAAACAACAACAAGCAAATTAAAGGGGGATATTCCATCATAGTAAGTCCATGTTGATCAAATGCTTCTTCCCTTATCAGTTTTTCATCCATTTATTCTTCTTCTTTAACTAGAAAAGTATAACCGAATCATAATCTTCCTCTTTGTCTTCTTTCCAGATTCTATTGTTTGACATCCACCCATGTTCCTCTTTCTACTTCATAATTTCTTGTACATGTTTTCTTTATGGTCTGTGGGAGCCCCAATCCCATTCCATTGGAAAAATGTCTTAATTTAAATGCACTGTAACAAACATTATTATTTTTGAGAAATCCCAGAGAACTAATTTAGTATCAATTTTGATGGTATTTTATAACTCTGAGTCTTGAGTATAAAGTATTTGAAATTGGTCTATCATAATATTCTTTTGAGCTCTATAAGTATCAATCTTTAAAATTTATCTCATGTGAATGGACCATCTTCTTTTATTTTGAATGTGATCAACATATTTTTTTTTTCTATGATGGATGTGAGGACATTTTTATTTTTTGTAATGTGTGATGTGTGAGATTCCTTGTTCACTTCTCAAGAATTCTCTTTTATAAATATTCTTTACTTTTCAACATTTTGATTTTTCTTGAGCATTAAAGATTGGACTATATTATGGTCCCATATTATTATTTATTTGAAAATTACAAAGAGTATCATAAGCCAAATATGAGTACCACCTCTTTAAAAGCACAAGAGGATTCATATCCTCGTGAGGTTGTCGTTTTAGTCCTGAAAAATTCAAATGTCAATAGTCTCATGGATAAGGCATCAAAAACTATATTATTCTTCCCCTTAACATATTCAATGTTGAAATCATATGCCTATACCTTGATCACCCATTTTTGTTTCCTCACATTCACGTCCCACTGCTCCAAGAAGTAACTCAAGCTGTTGTGGCCAATCCTAACCGTAAAGCATTGTCCCAGTAGGTACTATCTAAACTTGGTCAAGGGATTCATGATGGCCAACATCCCCTTATCATATATAGGATAGAATGTCTCTGGTTCCCTCAAATTTCTAGTCAAGAAAACTATTGGATGTCTATTTTGCATCAATACCGCTCCTATCCCTTCTCTAGATGCGTCACATTCCATTACAAAAGGTTGTGTGAAATCTAGGAGTGCTAAAACTGGGTAGGTGCTCATCACCTTCTTCATCATGTTGAATGTTTCCTTTGATTCCTATGACCATTTGAACACTCTCTTATTGGTGATATATTTCAAGGGCTCACATAGTTGTGAAAATCCCTTTATGAAGCTCCTATAATAAGTACATATCTCGAAGAATACTCACAAGTCTATGATCGACCTAGGAGTCGGATAGTCTAGGATCATGTGGATCTTCTCCCGATGCAACTTCACTCCCTTGACACCAATCACGTTCCCTAGATAGAGGATCTCTATCAACCCAAATTCACAGTCTACCTCCTTGGCAAAAAGTGACTGCTCCTCCATAATGGTGAGAATCTCTTTCACATGCCACAAATGTTCCTCCCAAGTCCTGTTGTAGACCATACGATTATCAAATATCACCAGTAGAAAATTCCTCAACTTTTTGTTGAAGATATGGTTCATACATGACTGGAAGGTAGCTAGTGCATTAGTCAACCCGAAGGGCATGACTACAAACTCATGATGGCCATCTATCAACTCATCAATCCTGGGTATCAGGTATCTGTTCTTAATAGTCTTATTTTTTAGATCCCTATAGTTAATGCACATCCTCTGCGTGCCATCCTTATTCTTCACCAATACTATTGAAGAATAAAATGGACTAGAGCTAGGTTGGATCTGTCCCATCTCCAAAAGTTCCTGTATGGCCTTCTCTATTTCATCCTTGAAATTCTTTGGGTGCATGTATGGTGTAGTAATCACGGGCTTGGACCCCTCCTATAACTCAATGATGTGCTTAAATCCTATGTTTGGTGGTCTCCTTGCTGTAAGTGGCTCGAATACATTATCATGCTTACCAAGTAACTCATGTATATCCACATGGTAATGATGACGATCCTGGGATGGCTTATGAATTTTGACCAAACAATCCACAGTGCATGACACATCACCACGTCTAAAGATGGAATCCATGCATTTTTTAGACACAACCTTAGGTTCTCCAGATGACATACCCCTCAGGACAACATGTTGACCCTTGGTGTCCATGAATTCCATCCTCATTTCCTAATAATTCATCTTGAAATATCCAAGGGAATATAACCACTGCACTCCCAACACCATATTGGTGTCTACTATTTCCACCACATAAAATTTATCAGTCAACATGTAGTTTCCCAGTGTCACATCCAACCCTCTAATCCTCTGATAATAATTCATTTTGTACCCATCTTCTACCACTACTTCAAATTTCTAAAATTCCTCTATGGGAATTTGTCTCTTGGAAACCAACGTTGTGTCGATGAAGTTGTGAGTGGCCCCACCTTTAATTAGTGAAATAACTCTCAGTCCCTGATTAATTCCCCTCATCTAGAAGGTATAATATATTTGGACTCTTGACAGTGTGGCAATGGTTATCTTCTTGACCCCCTCCTGCAATGGGGCATGCTCTGTAATCTTAGGGTGAAGTGTCTCATCACTTCTCTGTTCACCATATGATATGCGATGGATATCTTCCTCTCCCTCATCTTCTTCATCATATAACACCTCAATATAATGGACCTTCTCCTTTCCCATACATCAGTGGACTGGCTCCCATGGATCTTTGCAACTGAATTATAGTTTCTTCCTTATGAGCTCTCTCTGATTCTCTTCTTCCATCTGATCTTTTCCTATCCATGTCTTCTGGGGAAAATTCGTCGATTGACCCTTATGTAGAATAGAGGGTTTTACTGGGGCCTTCTTGGATGTTGTTTCATCCATATCCTAATTCTTCATGATGGCGTCCTATAATGTGGGTGGCCTACATGCCTTCACCCATCATCTCAAGGGTTCAACTAGACCCTCTGTGAACAACATCACCAACCTTTCTTCATAAATATCAGTCACCATTACTACCATCCTCTAGAATTTTGTGATGAATGATTCAAGTAAACTATTCTACTTCAATTGTGCCAATTCCCTTAAGTGGATCTCAAGATATTTACTGTCGAACCTATCCATCAACCTCTCGGTAAAATTCTCATATTATGTGATGTTGGAATTCTCTAATGTTACCAACCCATGGTACCACCACTCATGAGCTTCCCCATCCAAATGTAGGGTGGAAAATTTGATGCCATATGATTCTGTCATCAGGTTAATATGGAAATAAGTATCCAACTTATGCACCCATGCTCTAGCTGTGGTTTTGGTCATTCTGTCAAAATATGGGACTGTCATTTTCCCTATTTTATGCACTGGATAAACATTATGCATGTATTGCGATCCCCTTGGTTTGTTCCTCATCATGAGGTTGCAATAATCATTATAAGACATATCTACCTGAACTTCCTCTACTAATGAATAATATTATTTGTGGTATCCAGAGACCTCTTCAATATTATTTCCTAGTTCTTGCGCTCCAATATGTTGTTCCTCAAGTAATGGTGGTAACAACGCTCTGGAATTCCTCCCACTCCCTATATATAAGGTACTGTGTGCAATAATATGAGTATTTATAACCTCTACCTTATTTCTTCCCTAACTGCCATTTGTTCATGTGTGTCCTTGTTGTCCTACAAATTTTATGAGTTTCGTAAGGGTCTGTTGTTGGGTTCTCAACATCTCTTCATGCCTCCTAGAGGCTGATATCTGGTTCTGGTTAGCTTCATCCTGACCTCTATTCAACTGATTTAGTTGTCTGAGCATCGGGTCTCGTGTAACCTTCGGGTTATCCTCCATGTTTCCCTTAGTTTTTGAATCGGTTTAGTTTACTTCCACTTCTCTCTCTAGTGAACTTCAAGAAGGTCCTCCATGGCCTTTCTTCTTAGGCATCAATATAATCATATGCTAACAAAATCACCATCTATGATACCACTGTAGTGTCCCCAATTTGCAGGGGTCCTCATAGGACGCCTGTAGGGTGTTTAGCGGGGCCTCACGGGATGATCCTGGCTCAAACTATGGGGGAGCATCCTTTCCTAGGTGCGTGAAACCCTCCTACCACCTATGGACCTAGCGATTAACCTCCTCCAGAAAAATGTCGCAAACCCCCTTTGCAAGTTTATATGCCTTCAAATTATCTATAGGATGAAATGACGAACCACAATGAACTCAAATGAGTATTTTGGATGAGTACCCTCTTTCTCTAGATAGGGTGGATATTGCACCACCGAAACTAAACCTATAGTGGAAGGGTTTTTCCCAAAACCCCAATGAAAACGTTGGATACAAGAGAACTCAATAAGATATCATATCATAACTCCAATGGGAAGGATTGATCCTATTCACTTTATTTTACCTCCAATTCCATTTAAATACAATTGTTTATTTTATTTATATGTCACTTTTAGGGTTTTTCGATATTTTTACCTAGTAACATGATCTGAAAATGGGCGAGTACTTTACGCAAGTTTTTAATCAAGAATCATTTTCTGACGAATTAGTTGCATAAGGATTAAAGGGAATATGAATCCATGATTAACCATGATTTAAAAAAATAGTACATAACATACATGAACTCAAATGGAATAAAACACATGAAAAGACAAGAGAGAGAGACAACCAATGTTGGTAATAGAGTTCACCCCTCCTAGGCTACGTCTTCAGAACCATTTCAATTTGAATAAAGATCACTTTCATTCATTCTTCAAAAGATGTTGGGACATTCTCATAAGTGATTACATAAGATATTCCTTCCCCTTCAATGAGGATTCAAGAAGAGTGCTCACACTCATACCTCTCCATACATCAAGAAGGATAATACCTTACATGAATAAGTCTCTCAAAGCTTAGGAGTAGTAGCATTATGGCTCTCTAACTCCACTCATTAACTCTCCATTACTCTCCTCTTCCTCTCCCCTTACAAAGGGCTCACATAAGGCATTATATAGTTTTTCCTCACTCCCTATTAAGAAAGACCATTAACTCCTAGATCCACAATAATAGGATGTAATTACAAAAGAGGAAAAACAAGATCCATGAATGTAGGATATCAAACTATCTTCAAGTACATAATGGGAAAAGTTTCAAAACCACCCAAAGACTCTTCATCCATGTCCTTTATTCTATCAACCTAATAGTGAGAAAAATGGCAAATTGGTGTGAGGAGGTTTCTCACATAAAAACCAATTTCCAAAATGATAATTTAATGATAAATACGTGAGTCTAATTTCCCTCACAAGTATTAATCATTTTACATTAATAATGAATAATAATGTATGAGTTTTTCAAAATATCATAAAGCATAAGTAATATGCATGAGCATCTCATAAAGCATAAGAATGCATGAGACCCTTTCCTCACAAAGCATTAATAAAATGCATGAGAAACATAAAACTCAAAACATATAAGTTTACCACATTCACCACTATGCAAATCAACTTGGTGAACACATTAAAGTCCTTCCATGTGTGGAATCCGTCCGAATCATGACACCTCCTTGAATCCATTTTTCCTTGTTTCCTATAGCCTATGGGAGTCGTATAGGATATTGTGTCACACCCTCATCAATATCAATAAGAAGGGGGAATTACATCCCATTTGTTTGAATGCATGGTAATATACAAACATTGAGATCTGTTGTGGGTGATAAACCCATTTAAATTTGAATTGCATAGTTGATCTGAAATCACATTCAGGGTTTGTCTTGTTGCTATAACATTAACTCTGCTATATTTCATACACAACAAATATCAGACTTATGCGTTAAACTGGTATTTGACATCGCTGAGTTTCTTCTAGTAAATGCAATATGAAGAGTTATGGGTCGTTTTGGATTATCAAACTTGTCAAGGATTGACCAATTATTATTACTGAAATTCCCAAATGATTAAATGTGAATGAGTATATTCAAAACTTTATTCTGAGTTCAGACTTGGAGAGTTAGAAGTTATTAGAATTTTTTGTTGAGATCAATAAATATGTTGAGTACATTAAAATAAAATTCAATAAAATCCATCTTAGTATAAAGACAAGAAACTTGACAAAGAAGTGCAACATTATTAGATATCTCACAACCCTATTTTAGTGAATATGGTTGTTTCTTTATTTCGATTATGTTCTTGTAGTATTAAGTCAAACTTTGTAGAATTGATTGTGAAGGTCTCTCACCTAAGCATAATATCATGATTTTTATTAATGAAGGATATAGTTTATTGATGTGTGACCTCCAAAGTGTTGGTTTTTCTTGATATGAGATATGATTGATATATTATTGCAATGATGAGTGTTCCATATATAGGGAACATATGGTGACCATCCATGAAAGGATGCCTCCTTTGAATAATCAATAACTATTTATTATTATCATATACTTATTATATATGATATTTAATAATCAACAATTATATTTTTAATTATTATTCTAAGAGAATGTCTTCTCGATGTTTTCCAAACATCAACACTCCCTCTCAATGAGGGGGACATTCTGCAACATGCCAAGCTTGTCTTTTAAATATAAAAACTTCACCCTAGACTCATGACACTTGTCTGTCAGTATTGGGAGACATCTCTCTCCCACCTGAATCAAGGAGAAACTCCTTCTGCAACTCTCCCTCTAAGCCAATTAACTCTCTCTAAGATTAGGCTCACTTTGGGTCAGGATGCAATACCATATAAAATCTTGAGTCTTTATTATTCCTTGTCAAATCACCATGACTAGGAAAAATACCACACCAGGATCTTTCACCACAAGTACACACCTGTGATTGAATGTTGGCTTGATGCTGACTGACACGTGGAAAGCACTTCAAGAACTTCAGGTCTATATTATTCCTTGTCATGATCAAGGAAGGACTACGTCTGGGCCCATTTACCATAAATGCACCTTTATGATAAATGTATCCTATCTCCCTTGTTTTGCAACCCAATATAGGAGAAGTTATGCCCAATGATGAAACATCAATACTCCCTCTTAGCTAGGGAGGTATATTTCCATAGTAGTACACAACTATTGTCCAGAGATATATAGTCTTCACCAGTGGTACACAACCAGCATAGTAGAAAAAGGTTTGTCACACATGGCACTCTTATGTGGACTTCTAGAGGCTACTCCCTCTAGGAACACTTAGGGTCAACTCCCCATAGTGTGTGATGTCAAGGGTCAAATCCCTTGACATGTCCTCATGTTATCTCCACATGGTATGCTGGGATATAAGCCCAAATGCACTTATCCTTTCTCAAATAAGTGTCCCACTTATCCCTTCTTGAATAAGTGTCATCACAGATCAACTCAACCCAATCACAGAGGAGTACAATTTGGAGAACGTTTGTCACACATGACACTCCCATGTGGACTTCTAGAGGCTACACCCTCTATAAATACTAGGGTCAACTCTCATAGTCTGTGTTGTCAAGGTTCAAATCCATTCACATGTCCTCATGTGCTCTCCACATGGGACGTTGGGATATAAGCGCAAAATTACTTATCCCTTCTCATATAAGTGTACCACTTATCCGTTCTCAGATAAGTGTCATCACAAGTCAACTCAAATCAGTCACAGAGGAGTATGATATGGAGAATGTATCAGGAATTTGCAAACATCAACACTCCCTCTCAGCGACGGAGGCATTCTCTGCCACGCTAAGTCTGTCACGAAATTAATTGAACTTCTTCCTGGTTTGGTAAGAATATCAACAACCTGCTCATCTGATGGAAGGTAAAACACCAACACTTCCTTCCTCATTTTTTGAAAGGTAATAATATCAAAAACCTTATCATTTGTTAGATGTAATGGTACTTTATCTCAATGTGGTTCGATTTGTCATGAAACAATGGATTATCTAAGATCTATACACAACTTTGGTTACCATAATGATTAATGGTGGAATCCAGCACATGTTCAGATAAATATGCAAGGAGATTGCAAAGCCACACTGCTTCACGGACTGACATACTTAATGAAATGTACTCTGCTTCTGTTGTTCTCAAAGACACAAAAGTCTGTTTCTTGCTACACCAAGAAACCATGGAAGATCCCAAAGTGAAGCAACACCCGAAGGTGCTCTTTCTGTCCACTGTGCTCCTTTCCCAATCAGAGTCAATATATTCCTACCATATCATATCAACACTGGAAGTATATCTTAGACCATGTCCAACTGTGCCTCGCAGGTATCTCAACACATGCTTCACAACAATCCAGTGTGTCTATCTTGACTGACTCATAAACTGGCTAAGTGCACTCACTGCATAGAAAATATTTGGTCTGGTGTTAATTGGATAAATAAATGATCCAATCAGTTGTTTGTACAGGGTCAGATCAATTTCATCGGAATCATAAGAAGACACACTTAGTTTCTTCGGATTCGTCACCATTGGTATAGCCATGAGCTTCAAGTTTAGCATCCCAAACTTCTTCAATATCTCAACTGTGTACTTCCTCTGACTTAGGAAGATCTCATTGGTTCTCTATCGCACCTCTAGTCCAAAGAAGTAGTGCATCATACCAAGGCTGTTCATCTCAAACTTAGAGGCCAATGCATACTTACATTCAACAATAAGGCTCTCTGTATTAGTGATAAATAAATCATCAACGTAGAGGAACAAAATCAGGGACTCACCATTAAAAGTATTGTAGTACAAGTTGGGATCGATAACACTTTTGTTGAAGCCCAAAAATCATCAGGTGTCCATATATCCTTGCATACGAAGCTTAAGGTGGTTGCTTGAGTCCATACAAGGCCTTCTTCAACCTGCACACATGAGACTTTGTCTCATGTATCACGAAACCATATGGATGCTCGACGTATACTTCTTCCTCATTCTCTCTATTGAGAAAGATTGTCTTTACAACCATCTGATGTACTCTCCAACCGATGGATGTTGCAGGGGAAATAATCATCCAGATAGAAATGTATCGAGCAACAGGATAAAATGTCTTCTCATAATATATTCCCTCCACCTGAGAGAATCCTCTAGAAACAAATCTCATTTTTTGCCTCTCGATGCTCCCGTCAACTATGTGTTTGATCTTGTAGATCAATTTGGAAGTCACTGCAAACTTCCCCTAAGGTATCAGAACAATATCCCACACGACATTCTTCATGATGGATTGATACTCCTCCATCATGGAATCTCTCCTTGTTTCGACATCAGAAGGTGTTGAAGAAGAGAATAGTATTGTGGCCTAATGAACTCTTGAAACCAAATTTCAATGTAATCTTGATGCTCATAAACAGTAATTTCTATGCTCTCCTTCATCATGCTATGCAGATCCCCTTCTTCTCGATGATTGATTTCTGAAGTACATAAAGGATCTGTTGAGATGGATGTTGAGAACTCCTAAATCTTAGGTCTTAATGATTGCTCTCCATTGGATGTAGTCCATAATTTTTCAGCTTCCTTTGCATTTTGGCAAGGAAAATCATTTTGTAGCTCATAGGACCTCAACTCTTCTAATATTTCCGGAGAGGTAGACAAGTTCTTGGCTGCTGCCAAAATATGTTCTTCTTGAAAAGAAGAAATCTTGGCTGCTGCTAGGATTTGAGAAAGTTCCCTCACGATAATGGTTTCTTCTGAGTTCATCTTGCCATTTGATAAAACTTGGTTCACACAAAGATGATGTCCAAAAAGTTAGGATCTTCTGATGGTGGTGTAAAAGAAAAGATTGTATTGTTTGGTTCTGTGGAAGGCTCAAGTGGTATTGCCTCCTATCCCAATACTACTGGTGCTTCAATTTTTTATTCTATAGTGCTCCCTGTTTTAGTCTCTTTTAGAGACTTCTTTAGCTCTTTGGGTTGAGTTAGCTCCTATTTTTCGGTATTGGTCTACGGAGCTTATGAGTGGAATGTTCCTTCCCCCAAAAATGTCGAAAGGAACCTTGGTTGTAAGGTCTGATTTAGATTTAACGTATCTACCTTTTGGGTCTCTAGGCCTATTCATGAAAGTAAACAAAAACAAAAGGAAAAACTACCATTGGGTTTGGGGGAACCTGCTATAGCAGATGCACAGGTTCTTACCTCTTGTCTTAAAGTTCCCCCGCCACCAATCTAATGCTAAGGTCTAGGAATGATCTATTTCCTAACTACTTCTTACCTTAAGACAACTCCCCGACAACAACGCCAAAAATGATGGGTGTTATATATGCACTAAAAACATAGTAAAAACCCTTAATTAAATTGTCAACCTGGGGTAAGTAAACTTAGAGTTGTAGAAAAATATATGCCAAAGGTAGAAGGGCTGGTAGGAGTATAGTCTAACTAAGGAAGGTAGCTATCTAAGGCTAATATACTCAAGCAAAGCTATCTAATGAGAAAACCCTACTAAGCAACTTGAAACTAGGTAACCTAAGTACTTTTGGGACAAGGAACGATGGATAGTTCCTAAGAAAGCAAGTAAAACCCTATGTAAAGAAAACTATTTCAACAGTAAGAAATAAGAAAATATTTAAGCATAACAATAAGCAAATAACCAAAGCAAACTATTTTAACTTGCCAACCTACATTCAATGAGAAACTATCCTATGAAAGAAAGTAAATAAACAAGTAAGAAAAGACACCTATATAACCTATTAAAACAAATAGACAAGCAAGAAAATACACCTAACTACCTACTAAAGCAAAATACAAGTAAGAAAAGGCACCTAACTAACCTACTAAAGAAAAAGACAAGTAAGCAAAAACAACTAAATACTGCAAGAAGTCAAATTAAAACTTCTCATTGAACAACTATCTAGCCTAAGAGGCAAGTGGACTAAATGCTCAATGCAAAACTATTTCTAATGCATGAAAGGAAATCTAAATGCTCAATGCAATGCATGAAAGGAAATCTATTTTATTGAAAGCAAGAAAGGCTACCACTAATTCTTAATCTATGACAAGAAAACTACTATCTAATATATCAAAGTAAAGTTTATCTACCCTACAACAATAGATAAAACCTCATTTTAATCTATGAAAACAAGTAACTATCTCTTCTAATCTACAAAGCAAGAAACTATCTTTAGTCTATGAAACACTCAAATGTAATGCTGGTGGTTGTGTGAATGTTAAATACCCTGCATATTCATATATTAACCATCAACAACATAACGAGATCATCATTATACTTCTACACTATATAAGAAAAATTCATACTTAAACTCGAGCTATTAATCTAAAAAAATACAATTGCAATCTAATTCTAGGAAGGAAATTACATCAAATGAAAACTATGTTATATCTACTCTAACAATTCAAACTGAAATAAAGAAATGACTAAAAACAGACATTAAAGCATGCCATTTAAAAAGTAAACTAACAACTACGTTAATCAACAACTAGTTGAACAAGATCTATATAAAAATGAGATAAGCAAGCTATGATTAAAAACTGAAATTGACTCTATCCATCCATCAAATCCTTGTCAAAGAAAGCTCAATTAAAAACTCTGTTCTATTCTAATTAAACTCTGTTTTAAATTGGATTCTAAAATCATAAATAAAAGCACAATCTACTATCTAATTACACATGGGGTTAGTCTAGGGATTTGCAAATCCGTTCCTAATCTACGATATTAATGCATTCTAACACACTCCGTCATTCTAACCTGCAAAAGGGAATCAAAACAATTTAAACTACAACAACAAACTAATTAATAAACTGATAATGCATGTACAGGAAATAAAGAGACAAAATAAATTATAAAATGCATGAACAACACACAGAGAGTTACCAGACTGCTGGTGGGCCCCCCAACAAGTTGTGGTCACTCTCTAAAAGCACACCACGAACTCAGCAGGTCGAATTCACCATAAAAACTCAAAAACGTTGTTCTGGCATAGTCTGGCAATGTAAAAACTCAAAACAGAGAAAAAATGAATTTGTCTCTAATACATTGGCTCTTCTACTTGGTTAACAATCTTCTGATCATCCTAGTGGTATTTATAATGTTTACATGCCAAGTGGTCGACCATAGGAGGTTCAAACCGCTTCTAAAATTGGTAAATTTCATTAATGGTGCCCTAACTGCCGAAACAAAGCGAGCCAATAATCGCCCTCTTTGAACAACTGAAACTGAATTGTCTGGAGCTCAGTAGCTGGAGGGGACAATTGTGAACAAAACCCACGTGCCTAATTTTCCCATCATTGGCCGCCAATACCATAACCACCAAGTCACCCTATGTTTTTGTGCAGGAAGAGGTGCTGGATGGAGTGCTGGATCAAATGTCGGAATGAGTACTGGAAGGAGTGCCAGATCATGTGTCGGAACTAGAAACGTAGTGCATTTTCCCCCTATAACACTAGAAAAACGTGAAATAGCTCTTGGAAATCATAAAACATGATGAGTTATACTTGATACAATCATTAAACATGAATTATACGTACCTTGTGCCGATCATACCATTTTATCATGAAATTCTTCAAAAAGCTCCTTTAAAATATGAAAAACACATATGTAAATGCGACAAAAGTGTGTAATAACTGTCATAAAAGTGATCATATCTCGGGCCCAACAAAGATATTGATAATACTTTGTAAAATTTATCTATTGATCATAGATAAATCGAAAAGGAGTTGTTTAATGTTAAAGTAAAACAAGAAGTGATCATTTCCCCATTAAGGAATTATATTAATGAATGGTTAAACAACTCAATTGCCAAGATTTCTGAAATAGCAAAAGAAGAAGCTACAACCAACAATCGAACGCCAACAAGAAATGGTACAAAAGAAACAACAACAAGCAAATGAAGGGGAAAGATTCCATCATAGTAATTCCATGCTGATCACATACTTATTCCCTTATCATTTTTTCATTCAATTATTCTTTTTCTTTAAATAGAAAAGTGTAACCGAATCCTGATAATCTTCCTCTTTGTATTCTTTCCAGATTCTGTTGTTCAACATCTGCCCACGTTCCTCTTTCTACTTCATACTTTCTTGTACATTTTTTATTTTATGGTCCGCGGGATCCCTAATCCCAGTCCATTGGACAAACGCCTTAATTTCAATGCACTGTAACAAACATTATTATTTTTGAGAAATCTCAGAGAACTAATTCGGGATCAATTTTGACTGTATTTTATAACTCCGAGTCTTGATTATGAAGTATTTGAAAATGGTCTATCATAATCTTCTTTTGAGCTCTATAAGTATTACACTTTAAAATTTCTCTCATGCAAATGGACCATCTTCTTTTATTTTGAATGTGATCATAATATTTATTTATGTTATGATGGATGTGAGAACATTTTTATTTTCTGTAATGTGTGATGTGTGAGATTCTTGGTCCACTTCTCTGGAATTCTCTTTTATAAATATTCTTTTATTTTTCAACATTTTGACTTTTATTCAGTTTTAAAGATTGGACTATATTATGGTCCCATATTATTCTCGATTTGAAAATTACAAAGAATATCATAAGCCAAAGAGGAGTGCCACCTCTTTAAAAATGTAAGAGGATTCGTATCCTTGTGAGGTTTCCATTTCGGTCCTGACAGATTCAAACGTCAAAGTTTTGGCGACTCCATTGGGGAGAAAACTTGAATATTTAAATATGGTTTTATACCATAAAATTATATGAATTTTCCTCATGCTAACCAACCCTAGTTAGAAATCATATTGAATAACCAATGAATTATTCTACATCAATTATACAATCTTGCAATAAAAAAAACTGGAACTAGAGAAGAACTAGAAAGGTCTTGGGAAACACTAGATCAAGAAGAATAAAGATAAATTCTACGAAAACAAAGAAGAGATGAAAGAAAAGATCGAAGAAATGAAAGACAAAATCGAAGAGCATAAGAGGAAGGTGGGAATTGAAGCTAGACAAATATAGAGGAGAAATCACTAGAAGCAAGAGAAAGAAGTTGCATACCTCAGAAATTGAAAAGTATATTCTTGAAGAACATAAGAAACTTCCAGACATTATTGATATAGAAGAAAGACATGAAGAAGCACATGAAGAAAGAAAAGAAGAAATAAATGAAGAAAGATGAGAATATAGTCGAGAGGAAAGGAGACATGAAGAAAGACGAAGTTATAGAAACCTAAGAAGGATAAGAGACACCCCCCTCGACCTTCGAGGTGAACAACATGAGATCCTTGTTGTTCCTAAAGGCACTTTGAAGACATTTTTTGGATATGGAA
Source organism: Picea engelmannii (assembly GCA_009831015.1). NCBI lineage: Eukaryota > Viridiplantae > Streptophyta > Pinopsida > Pinales > Pinaceae > Picea > Picea engelmannii. Next base: position 143,293 of record ML786402.1, on the reverse strand, counting down.
CTATTTATGTTGAAGAAACGATTTACGTAGAAAGACACATTGATTTGTTTTCAGATGTTTGTGATTTCCATCTTATTGAACATGATGATGTAATGGTAAGGTTGTTTCTCCAAACTTTGTTGGTCCAAGATTATGAATGGTACACATGATTTCCCACAAGATCAATCGACTCATTTGATGATCTTGAAACGATGTTCTTGAATATTTTCACTCCCCTAGCCACGTATCATACTATTCTTATTAACTTCACCCAAATCTTTCTAAAGAAAAATGAGAGGATAAGAGATTTCAATTTTAGATTCAATAAAACACTAAATAAGATCCCTGAAGACGAAATCTCTAATGATCTAGTAATACTTGGTTATAAAAATTCCATGCCACCCAATGTGAAGTTCACTATTATATCTTCCCAAATTGAGACTTTGGATGAAGCAATGATCAAAGCTATAGAGATGGAGAAAATCATGATTGAAACAGGTCTTGTCCCTAATATTACCCTTGGAAGATTACAAAGGAAGATGGATAGTTTGAATATTGTTGATCAAGGAGCATCTAGTTTAAAAAAGAATGAAGAGAAAAAGCCACAACCTAGTGAAAATCAAGAAGTTGGTGGAGGATTATTTAAATGAATTATCCCGTATCTGAAAACAAATCCCATTGCAGATAAGGAGACGAAGCAAAGAGTGGCGATTGTGCAGTTGAATAGAACCATTAGACAAATGCATAATGAAATAACAAGACTAAGAAGGAATTATAATTACATGCTTAATCCAAGAATGTCGGTCTCAAAACGAATAAGGAACCCTTCCCAAGAACAAACAACGATGTTTGAAAATATCAACAACCAACAAATACAAAGGGTTCCCATACAACCAACTCCGAACGCAATAATATTTGATGATCCATACAACGAGAAAATGGTCGAACCAGAAAATGATTAAATGCTAGAAGAATTTTTTTAATATGTACATATGGATGGATGTGAGACATCCATGTATATATTTGAAGAAGATGAAAATGATCCTATATCACAAGAAAACATTGTCCAAACATGAACACTTGTAAATAAGTCCAAGAATAAAGAGAATTTTGAAAAAGATAAAGAAAAAGATAAGGAGAAAGAGAATGATAAAAGTAAAGCGACTAGTACAGAAGTCAAAAAACAACAAAAAAATCTCAATCCCCTTCAGATGATATACAATGTTGTTGATGTTCTAAGTAAGTTAAGAATTACTTTGCCTTTTACAGAAGTAGTAAAAATTCCCCAATAGAGGGAAAACATTCTAAAATTGTTGGAAGAGCCAGCTGGGAGAATTGAAGCAATAATTACAAACCCGAAGCAGAGTCAAAATAAATTAGTGGTGAATTTAAGAGGTAAATTTCCACCTTTCTACATTTCAATAGTAAATCATGACATTGTGCTTCACAATTGTCTGGTAGATTTTGGTGCGACAAACAACATCATGCCTTTGGTGGTGATGGAGGCACTTGGCATGAGCTGCACCAAGTATTATGAAATAGGTGAAAGCATTTATGCAATTGATTCTAGGAAGGTACCATCCTATGGATAAATTAAGGATTTTTATACTTGGATTACAACCGCTCCCCATATCATCACAATTTTTACTATTCTAGTGGTGGATCTTCTTCCAACATATGGAGTTTTCCTTGGAAGAGACTGATATTCCATGATTGGTGGCTATATAATGAATGATGGAAGCTTTATGATGTTACCTAACAAAGATGGAGAAATGATGAAGGTTCCTTGTGAACCTAGGAGACCGTTTTCTTTAAAAAGAAAGGATAACGAACTGATGGAAAATTATATAGATGTTGGTATTGGGAACTATGCCATTCTGGATGGAGAAAATCGAGGATATAAAGAGTGAAGATAATTAATTTTCTGGCTATTGTAGAATGTTGTTCTATTGAGCTTGTTCAAGATCAGGAAGTCGAGTTGGGATTGTACTCAAAATCCCCGAGAAGATTGTGTACCCACATGCCATCATACTTGAGTGCCCTTGTACAAATAATGAAGCAGAGTATGAAGCCTTAATTCAAAGAATGATTCTGGTGTTGGAGATGAAGACTGAACATTTGATTGTGACTGAGGATTCAGAGTTGGTAATAAATCATATCACTTAGAAGTATAAGATTAAAAAGGAAAGGCTCAAACTATATTTCAAAAGAGTGAATGAATTAATGGAGGCCTTTAGTTCATTCAATATATCTTTTATTCCAAGGGATAAAAATAAAAAAGCAGAGTCCTTAGCATTGGTCGCTTCATTATCAAATCTAGATGACATTCAAAGTGATGCATGTTTTCAAGTAAAAAGAGTTTTTCAACCCTCAATGCCAGATAACCAACATTATCTCAAAGTGTTTGAAAATGATGAAGACTTAAAAAAAATTCTAACAAATGAAAATGATGTGGAATAGAATGATATTTCTCTTGTTCCAAAGAATTGTGTCCAATCTGAGTCTCTCTTCACAAGAGATGATCATACAAAAAGTCCCATGCTAGAAGTATTAATCCGAAAAGTGAAAGAAATGAAGAAATTCAATATTGGGACTAATAGTTCCCCGAAGTACATAAACTTGGGAGTTAATTGTACATCTGAAGAACTTGATCAATATATCACCCTTTTCAAAAAATATTTTTTTGTTTTTTATTGGAGTTATGATGACCTAAAATCCTATGATAAATCAATATTTCAGCATATTATTCAATTAAGAGAAGGAGAAGATCCCTTTAAACAGAAAATAAGACTGATGAATCCCAAGTTAAAATCGTTGGTGAAGATTGAGTTGGAAAAAATGAAGAAAGATGGAATAATATATCCCATTAGACATTCAGACTGGCTCTCAAACCTAGTGGTTGTGAGGAAAACGACTGGGGAGATTTAGATGTGCATGGATTTTAAAGATATCAATAAATCAAGTGTAAAAGACAATTATCATCTTCCTAACATGGAATTCCTCCTTCAACAAGTTACTGGGTATGCTTGCATGTCCATGTTAGACAACTTTTCTAGATACAATCAAGTTTTTGTTGCAGAGGAAGACAAGCCTAAGACAACTTTCATAACACCTTGGGAGATGTATGCATATACTTGGATTCCATTTGATTTGAAAGATGTTGGATCTACTTTCCAAAGGGATATGGACCACACATTTGAAGGTTTTATAGGAAAATTCATGGTGGATTACCAGGATGATCTAACGGTCCATTCAAAGGAAAGAAATGAACGTATCCATAATCTAAGGCAAATGTTTGAAAGATGTAGATTGTATGGGGTTTCTCTGAATCCGAAAAAATGTTCGTTTGTTGTAGTTGAAGGAAATTTTTTGAGGCATATTGTATGTAAAGAAGGAATTTATATTGATCAAGAGAGGGTTAGGGATATCAATGAACTCAATACTCCATCTTCTAAGAAAGGAGTCCAGTCATTTTTTGGAAAGATAAATTTTGTGCAGAGGTTTGTTCCTGATTATGCGAGCATAGTAAAACCAATTAGTCTATTGTTAAAGAAATACCAAAGGTTCGAATGGAATTCAGATACACATGAGACATTTAATAACATCAAAAAGGAAATTACTACAACATTGGTGCTCATCGGTCCATATTTTTCAAAGAGACTTTATCATGTATTCTTTTCTACAAAAAGTGTCGTGTCATTAGTCCTTACCCAAAGAAATGTTAAGGGTGAAGAGTTACCAATCAACTTTGTGAGTAAGATCCTCCATGACTACGAATTAAGATACTCAAAGTTCGAGAAGCAAGCATGGTCTCTCGTGAAAGAAGTACCACATTTTCAGACCTATATTTTAAATTCTCATGTCATAGCATACGTTCCATATTCTCCAATAAATATTCTTTTGAACCAGCAACTAAGAGAAGGGAAATGGGTGAATTGGAAGGAAAAAATTCAGGAGTATGACATTGAAATCAAGCCTTTGAAAGAATTCAAAGGGAAAGGATTGTGCAAACTCATTGAAGATAGTGATTCCCTGAATGGAGTAATTTTTTTGGCTCGGAGTGGTACAAAGACATTGTATTATATTTAAAATTTGGTCTAATTTCCCATCAGCATGACTCCAAAAGAAAACTATATTTAAATATGAATTCAAGTAAGTATGTGTTGATTGTTGAAATATTGTTCAAAAGAAACTATGATGGCATGCTATTGAGATGTGTAGATGAAAGGAAGGCCCAAGAAGTGATACAAGAATTTAATGAAGGCATATGTGGAGGATATTTTGCACCTACTACTACAACACATAAAATAATAAGAGTCAGATATTATTGGCCATCAATTTTCAAGGATTCATATGCGATGGTGAGAATATCCATTCCCTGTCAACGATTCTCAGGAAAGATGAAAAGGTCTACAATGCCTTTGCAACCCATATCAGTAGAACAACCATTCACACAGTGGGGGATGGATGCCATTGGGCCAATAAATCCAAAATAAAGTAAGGGACATATGTATATTCTTGATGCTACAGACTATTTCATGAAATGGCAAGAAGCAACAACATTGAAAAAGGTCGATTATGACGAATTGATTAAATTCCTGAAGGATAATATCTTGCATGCCTCATAATCCTAAAGTTTTATAGTCTAAGTATTTTCTAGTATAATTTTTTTTAGAAATTAGTTTATTCTAGTTTGTTAGGATAAGGACACCTAGCTTCTATGTAAAGGGAACCTATCATACTCATGTGATTGGTTGTTCTTCTAGATTTTTTTTTGTTTTCCAAAAGATTTACTATGTTGAGCCAATAATTCACTAACTGAATCAAAATTCACAGTTGATAACTTATCAATTATTTGAATAGTCTAAAGAAAATGCTTATAATATGGAGACAAGCTATTTATTACAATGGAGACTATAAAACTATCTTCAAGTTTAGGAGAAATTCCTTTGATGATTTCTTGATGAATGTTCTTAATCCTTGAAATGTATTCTAATACATCACCATTGTTTGCTAATATTGTATTAAGCGATTTCATTTGTAGATCAACTCTATGAGATGCATTAGGAGTATCAAAAATATTCTTTAACAGATTCCAGGCAGACCATGCATCTTTGGAATTCTCAATATGAACAAACATGTGTTTAGTTACAAAAGAACGTAACAAAGCAAGTGATTTTTAATCTTTTAAATTCCATTTTTCTAAAGAAGTAGCATTGGTGGGATTACTTGGAGCAGTATCACCATCACATATATCACGCCATAATTCATTATAGATCAAAGTGTTATGCGTGTGCTGACTCCAAGATTTGTAATTCTTGGGTCCATCTAACTTATCTGATTCTGTGAATAGGTTGATTAATTTAGACATGATTTTTATTGCAAGATTGCAAGTCAATAATCCACAAAAATCCAAAAGAGAGACACAATAAACCAAAAAGAAGGAGTACTCAATCCACGCAAAAAGAGCGCTTTTAAGAGCTTGGCCTTGACCCTTTAAAAATCTCATTAGAAATGGAGTTTAAGATAGTATTTTACTGGACTCTTCTCAACTTCTGAGCATTCAAGACTACAATCAAATCTTTCAAAGTTTCACCCTTTTTACAAGATAGATAGCCTTTTACAAGTAATAAAATGTGCCCCCCCTTGAGCTAAGCTAAAGTCATCAAATACTAAATGATTTACAAAAATTGGATAATTTTTACAAATCACCCAAAATTAATAAAATATTACATAAAGATATGGCATGCCCTTAGAAATCCGTGCATGCATTGTCATTATGCCTCCACTTTGAAATTTTATGGATGAATAATAACCGCTTGAGAACATTACCTTCAGCCGTAGGGGATTGTCGCAAAAAATAATAGACAACTGTTGGAATTCTTAGGGGAAAGAAAGAGTGGATCTGAGTGATATTGTGACACAATTGTTGGACGATATTGTGGCTTCCTCTCAATGATTTTGTGGAATAATTTTTTCACTATAATCCATGAATCCACTCAACAATTATGTGGTTCCATCTCCACTGCGATTTGATGAATCCACTGAACTATCTCATGGTTGCACCATCTCCTCTGTGATATCGAGCAGATAATCTCACCATGGTATAATAACTATCTTAAGGAGGGTGATTCGTCTTTGGAGGGATAGGATCATTGTAAAGATGTTGTGAGCCGTGAGACGGAGATTGCCTGCCATTTCTGGGCTGAGGAGGAATAAAATTTTTCCATCATCATCGCTGGTGTTGGTGAGTTCGGATTCACTCAAGGACGATACTTTTATTTCCTCTGCTAATGTCCCTCAAGTTTTACAACATATTCGACTTGTTTGTGTGGAGTATTGAGGCAGTGCTACCATACAACAATCAGGAAAATTTCGTGCATTCAAAGGTTGAAGCCCAGCGATACATGATTGTTGTAGCTCTGAAGCAATGTTTACAAGTTGTTGAGCTTGTGAAGTTGTTTGGATTATTTTTTCTGCCTCCTGGATTATTTTTGAAAAAGTAGATTGGCGCTAAAGATTTCTTTTTCTTTCCTGCAGATTTAGAATCTACGTTCCTTCTTTACAGAATGCGCCTGCCAAAAGAATCTAGGTGGTTGTCGTTTCCTTTGAGGAGGGTTTACACTGTATATTGAATTGCTCTATCAATGGATGCAAAGAATCCAAAAAAAATACCAATTCTTTCTAGATCTAAAACAACAGATCGAAAAAAAATGATAATGCTCTCTATATAAAAAAAATTGGACTGATAATTGCCAGATTTATACACAGATTTGTAGCAATTTTACAAAAAGAGCCCTTAAAAAAAAATAAAAATGGAACTATGAGATATGAAATATGCCTAGATATCTTAGATTTATATGAAAGAGAGCGGCTATTCATCAGATCGACAATATTTGAAATTGCAGATCTATAAAATTTAAAACTAAAAAAAAATTTGATTCGATCAATTAATGAAAACAATTGATTGCTGCATTCACAATAACACTTTCCTTATTTTAAAACAACAACATATTACCTCAGTATCGTTGTTAAAACAATTGAGAAGATCTTCTTTTCACTATAGTTGAAAGTTCTAAAGGAAGAGGAAAATCAAATTTTGGAAATTTTCAAAATCAGTCTTCTAATTGAGGCCATGGCAGAGGTCGTGGTCAAGGTAGAGGTCGTAGAAATTTTCATCAACACAATTTTCAAAGTAATCCTCACAATAATAATGCATAGTGAGGAAGAGGCATAAATTTCAGTCAAGTAAGATGTAAAAGATATTTAAAGATGGGTCATTATTCATCAAATTTTATTACAAGCAATGATCAATCGCCAAAGTTTAAGCATACATCAAATTAAAATTCTCAACAATCAACTCAATATTTAGAGGATTAATATTACCAGGATGATCAATATGAATATGTTTTTTCAGCAGTTTAGCATGTAGATTCATTTTAAAATGATTGGATATTGGACATAGGGTCTACTCATCATATGACTTATCACAAAGATTATTTTTAGAATTGTAAGACGTTCAACTAAATCCCATTTATTTAGCTGATGATACCACTCATATACCTCAAGGAAAAGGTTCAGTGAAAGTATTTATCCCTGGAATTGGTGAAAAACGGATTTCAAATGTTTGGTATGTACTAACTTTTAAGAAAACAATGTTATCCTTAGTCACAATCAGACAAGCTGGACATAAAATCGTCATGCAAGATGGTTTGGTGAAGATTAAGTCAGAGAAGGATAACTTGGAAAAAATAATGACTGGATGTGAAGATGGGAAGTTACTAAGAATGAATGGGAAAGTCATCCAAAGAAAGGAAGAGGTTGCAACAACAATGAATTCCAAAATGTCTTCATTTAGATTATGACATTTTTGATTTGGTCACTTAAACTTTGATAGTCTCTTGAAATTTAAGTCCCAAGATTTGCTAAAGGGTTTTCCAACTTTCAAGAAAAAAAATTCCAAGTGTAAAGCTTGTATTTTTGGCAAACAAAAATGAGAATCTTTTCCAACAAGCTCATGGCGAGCAACAAAGTATTTGGAGTTGATTCAAAGTGATATATGTGGTCCAATGGAATGTTCTTTTGGTGGATGTCGATACTTTATATTGTTCATTGATGACCACACTAGAATGACATGGGTGTACTTTTTAAAGGCAAAGTTTGAATCTTTTGAAAAGTTTGTAAATTTTCAACACATGGTTGAAAATGAAACTAGAGAAAAGGTTGCTTCTTTGAGAACTGATAATGGAGGTGAATTCACTTCAAATGAACTCAATTATTATTGTCGAAACAATGGAATTAAGAGGCACCTGAAAAATTCCTATACTCCACAGTAGAATGGAGTTACTAAAAGGATGAACAGAACTCTCATAGGTATGGAAAGATCTATGATGCAGTTTAAAGGGTTGAGCATAAAATATTGGGATGAAGCATTCCATACTGCAGTTTATCTCAGAAATCAATCACCTACATTAGCTTTAGATGGAAAAACACCTTATGAAGCTTGGTATGGTTTTAAACGCAAGGTAAATAATCTTAAGGTTTTTGGCTCAACATGTTATGCTTTGGTTCCTAAGGAAAAAATGAATAAATTGGAAAATCCAAGTATGAAGTGTACCTTCATTGGATACTCTGATGAAAAGAAAGGGTATAGATTTCCTTCAGATGGAAAATTCATTGTCGGTAGAGATGTAATTTTTTATGAAACTAAAAGTAACATTTTAGATGAGATTAATCATCTCCTTAGTCGTTTAGAGAAGAAAAACACTAAGGGCAAAGGTAATTTGAACAATTCAAAGAAAACATTTTGGTTTGAAAAGACTTTGTTTCTCCAGAAGACATCTCTTTATCAAATAGTTCTTCTAATTCATCTGATAATGAAACTACAAAAGACTCTTCTGATACTGAATCTTCAAAATAATATTCTCCAACCTCAGATATTTCAGATGATAGAAGAGCCTCATTTTTTGAAAATCCTCTTTTCAACAATAATGTTGATTCAGGTTCTCCATCAAGTAGGGAAGAGCTTGGGGGTTGAACAATGTGTTCAGACTTAAAAGGAAAAAGGGATGCAGACTCAATATGAAGTGAGTAATTTCTCCAGAGTAACTTTTCTCTCAAAGTTGAATTCTTCTCCTCATTTTCACATCTTGGATATGACTCATTTATAGCCTTCAAATGGAACAAGGGCCGAGTCAGAATGTTTCCAGTATATGGAAGGTCAAGGATCATGGATCTTGTGACGTGACATGGAAACTCGACACCATCTTTAATTTTGGGCACAAAACCTGATGTACGCGGGTTGCAATGGTGCAACCTACATATACACATGCTGTATAATAGTTAGGGAGCGTATATGTGGAAATATATTATTTTTATCTCTGGGAATTGCAAAATGGGACTTAAAGTCTGCATAGGGAAATATAAAAGGCCTTCTGAGAAAATTTTCATAGGGTGAGGCAAATATTTCTATAACACCATTCCAACCTGAGATATGAAAAGGAAATCAAGGGTTTTGACCCTAGTCAAATTTTAAAAAATCATTTGATTTATTCGGTCCTATCCCTACACTCATAAACTCATTTGTAAGAGGAGAAGAGGAGAATGATAGACATTACCCTAATAATCAAGAAGCTAACAGAGACTACGACGATATAGAAACTGTCAAAAGTAACCAAAAACATCACAAGGAAAGAGGTAAGCCTTCAAATGAGAAGAATGTTGAGTCACCATTTTTTTTTAGAATAATTATTCTTCCCAAGATAAACCCTCAGCCAAGATAATTCAGGGGATGATGAATAAAGAAAGCCTCCTCAGGGAACCTTAGAGAACCCCCACAAGTTAAATATTAAAAGGAAAAGAACTAATTCAGAACAAGAGGGAGGAGAAACACATGCACCTGAAAATGATTTATTATTGGATAATATGGGCTTGGATGTGGATATCGAAAATATCACCTTCCTAGATGTAGAAGAACCTGCTAGAGAAGATGTACAACATATTTCCATACTCATGGTCCAGGATGAGATATTTTCTGATGAAGAGACATTTTTTGTAAAAAATGTCTCTTTTGACAAATATTATAATAAATTTGTCATTGAAAGAACCAAGAAGAGTAAAAGTGGAAAGTTGTGGTCTACCATTGATACACAGAACATGTTTCCTTCTAGATTGTCTTCCATTCATAAAGTTACAAGGGATGCACTAAATTTTTCAATTGCCAATACAGAGGAAGAAAAAACTCGGTTGAAAGAGAAAATTAAATAATTGGAAGCAATTCTCATGCCTCCACCTATTCTGCCTTCCCCCGTTGCCATGATTCGTCCCAAGAAAGTTTTTCAAGAAACCCCAGAGTCAAGTGCTAGAGTGAAGGGAATTTCAAATTTGATTATCGCCACTTGACATTTTTTCAAGAGAATATTAATAAAATGATTTCATTTATTATAGAGTTATGGGATATGAAAAAAACATTTGCCTCTCTTGGCCTAAGAATTCAAAACACTAGGGAATATGTGAATACAGATTTGAAAAATGATGAAGGTGTTTATACAGATGGAGTTGTGATGTTTGTATTAAATGTTTCAGAAATGACAGAGAAGATGATAAAGCAAGAAGATTTACCTTCCTTGAGCCACATCAAACAACTAAAGGCCCGTTGGATTGAAATGATCAATATATTGAAGGGATTGTCAATTCAATTAATTGATTTTTCAAGAAGGAAGACAAAAGGATACTAAAAAATGATTGATCTAAATATCATTGGAACCACTATTGAAGTCCCAGACCCTAAGTATATCCAAATTCAATGCTCATGACTTGACAACATTTATAAGACAAAGTTGAAGAATTAAAAAGGGCATCAGCTGAAACGTTTGATACTATGATTGGATCCACACATGATGATATTAACAACTGGCTTGTTGAGTATACCAATAAAAATGAAGATATTGAGAATACTTTGTAAAATTTATCTATTGATCATAGAGAACTCGAAAAGGAGTCGTTTAATATTAAAGTAGAACAAGAAGTGATCATTTCTCCGTTAAGTAATTATATTCAGGAATAGTTAAACAACTCAATTGCCAAGATTTCTTAAATACCAGCAAAAGCAGTTATAACCAACAATCGAACCACAACAAGAAAGGGTAAAAAATAAACAACAACAAGCAAATTAAAGGGAGATATTCCATCATAGTGAGTCCATGTTGATCAAATACTTCTTCCATTATCAGTTTTTCATCCATTTATTCTTCTTCTTTAACTAGAAAAGTATAACCGAATCATTATCTTCCTCTTTGTCTTCTTTCCAGATTCTGGTGTTTGACATCCGCCCATGTTCCTCTTTCTACTTCATAATTTCTTGTACATGTTTTCTTTATGGTCTGTGGGAGCCCCAATCCCATTCCATTGGAAAAATGTCTTAATTTAAATGCACTGTAACAAACATTATTATTTTTGAGAAATCTCAGAGAACTAATTCAGTATCAATTTTGACGGTATTTTATAACTCTGAGTCTTGAGTATAAAGTATTTGAAATTGGTCTATCATAATATTCTTTTGAGCTCTATAAGTATCAATCTTTAAAATTTCTCTCATGTGAATGGACCATCTTCTTTTATTTTGAATGTGATCAGCATATTTATTTTTTCTATGATTGATGTGAGGACATTTTTATTTTCTGTAATGTGTGATGTATGAGATTCCTTGTTCACTTCTCATGAATTCTCTTTTATAAATATTCTTTACTTTTCAACATTTTGATTTTTCTTGAGCATTAAATATTGGACTATATTATGGTCCCATATTATTATTTATTTGAAAATTACAAAGAATATCATAAGCCAAACATGAGTACCACCTCTTTAAAAACACAGGAGGATTCATATCCTCGTGAGGTTGTCGTTTCAGTCCTGAAAAATTCAAATGTCAATAGTCTCCTAGATAAGGAATCAAAAACTATATTATTCTTCCCCTTAACATATTCAATGTTGAAATCATATGCCTATACCTTTTTCACCCATTTTTGTTTCCTCGCATTCACGTCCCACTACTCCAAGAAGTAACTCAAGCTGTTGTGGCCAATCTTAACCATAAAGCATCGTCCCAGTAGGTACTGTCTAAACTTGGTCAAGGGATTCATGATGGCCAACATCCCCTTATCATAGATAGGATAGAGTGTCTCTGGTTCCCTCAAATTTCTAGTCAAGAAAACTATTGGATGTCTATTTTTCATCAATACCTCTCCTATCCCTTCTCCAGATGCGTCACATTCCATTACAAAATGTTGTGTGAAATCTAGGAGTGCTAAAACTGGGTAGGTGCTCATCACCTTCTTCATCATGTTGAATGCTACCTGTGATTCCTATGACCATTTGAGCACTCCCTTATTGGTGATATATTTCAAGGGCTCACATAGTTGTGAAAATCCCTTTATGAAGCTCCTATAATAAGTACATATCTCGAAGAATACTCACAAGTCTGTGATCGACCTAAGAGTGGGATAGTCTAGGATCATGTGGATATTCTCATGATGCAACTTCACTCCCTTGACACCAATCACATTCCCTAGATAGAGGATCTCTATCAACCCAAATTCACATTCTACCTCCATGGCAAAAAGTGACTGCTCCTCCATAATGGTGAGAATCTCTTTCACATGCCACAAATGTTCCTCCCAAGTCCTGTTGTAGACCAGAAGATCATCAAATATCACCAGTAGAAACTTCCTCAACTTTTTGTTGAATATATGGTTCATACATGACTGGAAGGTAGCTAGTGCATTAGTCAACCCGAAGGGCATGACTACAAACTCATGATGGCCATCTATCAGCTCATCAATCCTGGGTATTAGGTATCTATTCTTAATAGTCTTATTTTTTAGAGCCCTATAGTTAATGCACATCCTCCGTGTGCCATCCTTCTTCTTCACCAATACTATTAAAGAAGAAAATCGACTAGAGCTAGGCTGGATGTGTCCCATCTCCAAAAGTTCCTGTATGGCCTTCTCTATTTCGTCCTTGAACTTCTTTGGGTGCATGTATGGTGTAGTAATCATGGGCTTGGACCCCTCCTATAACTCAATGACGTGCTTGAATCCTATGTTTGGTGGTCTCCCTGCTGTAAGTGGCTCGAATAGATTATCATGCTTACCAAGTAACTCATGTATATCCACATGGTAATGATGACGATCTTGGGATGGCTTATGCATTTTGACCAAACACTCCGCAGTGCATGACACATCACCATGTCTAAAGATGGCATCCATGCACTTTTTAGACACAACCTTAGGTTCTCCAGATGACATACCCCTCAGGACAACTTGCTGACCCCTGGTGTCCATGAATTCCATCCTCATTTTCTAATAATTCATCTTGAAATATCCAAGGGAATATAACCACTGCACTCCCAACACCATATTGGTGTCTATTATTTCCACCACATAAAATTCATCAGTCAACGTATAGTTTCCCAGTGTCACATCCAACCCTCTATCCTCCGATCATAATTCATTTTGTACCCATCTTCTACCACTACTTCAAATTTCTAAAATTCCTTTGTGGGAATTTGTCTCTTGGAAACCAACGTTGTGTCGATGAAGTTGTGAGTGGCCCCACCTTTAATTAACATAGTAACTCTCTGTCCCTGATTAATTCCCCTCATCCAGAAGGTATAATACATTGGGATTCTTGACAGTGTGGCAATGGTTATCTTCTTGACCCCCTCCTACAACAGGGCATGCTCTGTAATCTTAGGGTGAACTGTCTCATCACTTCTCTGTCCACCATATGATATGTGATGGATATCTTCCTCTCCCTCATCTTCTTCATCGTATAGCACCTCAATATAATGGACCTTCTCCTTTCCCATACATCATTGGATTGGCTCCCATGGATCTTTGCAGCTGAAGTAGAGTTTCTTCCTTATGAGCTCTCTCTGATTCTCTTCTTCCATATGATCTTTTCCTGTCCATGTCTTCTGGGGAAAATTCGTCAAATGACCCTTCTGTGGAATGAAGGGTTTTACTGGGGCCTTCTTGGATGTTGTTTCAACCATATCCTAAGTCTTCATGATGGCGTCCTATAATGTGGGTGGCCTAAAGGCCTTCACCCATCCTCTCAAGGGTTCAACTAGACCCTTTGTGAACAACATCACCAACCTTTCTTCATAAATATCAGCCACCATTACTACCATCCTCTAGAATTTTGTGATGAATGCTTTAGGTAAACTATTCTACTTCAATTATGCCAATTCCCTTAAGTGGATCTCAAGATATTTACTACTGAACCTATCCATCAACCTCTCGGTAAAATCCTCATATGATGTGATGTCGAAATTCTCTAATGTTACCAACCCATGGTAACACCACTCATGAGCTTCCCCATCCAAATGTAGGGTGGAAAATTTGATGGCATATGATTCTGTCATCAGGTTAATATGGAAATAAGTATCCAACTTATGCACCCATGCTCTGGCTGTGGTTTTGGTCATTCCGTCAAAATATGGGACTGTCATGTTCCCTATTTTATGCACTGGATAAACATTATGCATGTATTGCGATCCCCTTAGTTTGTTCCTCATCATGAGTTTGAAATAATCATTATAATAGATATGTACCTGAACTTCCTCTGCTAATGACTAATATTATTTGTGTTATCCAAAGACCTCTTCAATATTATTTCCTAGTTCTTGCACTCCAATAGGTTGTTCCTCAAGTAATCGTGGTAACAATGCTCTGGAATTCCTCCTACTCCCTGTATATAAGGCACTTTGTGCAATAATATGAGTATTTATAACCTCTACTTTAGTTCTTCCCTAACTGCCATTTGGTCATGTGTGTCCTTGTTGTCCTACCAATTTTATGAGTTCCGTAAGGGTTTGTTGTTGGGTTCTCAACATCTTTTCATGCCTCCTAGAGGCTGATATCTGGTTCTAGTTAGCTTCATCCTGACCTCTATTCCACTGATTTAGTTGTCTGAGCACCGGGTCTCGTGTAACCTACGGGTTATCCTCCATGTTTCCCTTAGTTTCTGACTCAGTTTAGTTTACTTCCACTTCTCTCTCTAGTGAACTTCAAGAAGGTCCTCCATGGCCTTTCTTCTTAGGCATCAATATAATCATATGCTAACAAAATCACCATCTATGATACCACTATAATGTCCCCAATTTGCAGGGGTCCTCACAGGATGCCTACAGGGTGTCTAGCGGGGCCTCACGGGATGATCCTTGCTCAACCTATGGGGACACGTCCTTTCCTAGGTGCATGAAACCCTCTTGCCACCTATGGACCTAGTGATTAACCTCCTCCAGAAAAATGTCGCAAACCCCCTATGCAAGTTTATATGCCTTCAAATGATCTATAGGATGAAATGAAGAACTACAATGAACTCAAATGAGGATTCTGGATGAATACCCTCTTTGTCTAGATAGGGTGGATATTGCACCACCGAAACTAAACCTATAGTGGAAGGGTTTTTCCCAAAACCCCAATGAAAATGCTGGCTACAAGAGCACTCAATAAGATATCAAATCATAATTCCAACGGGAAGGATTGATCCTATTCACTTTATTTTACCTCCAATTCCATTTAAATACAATTGTTTATTTTATTTAAATGTCACTTTTAGGGTTTTTTGATATTTTTACCTAGTGACATGATTTGAAAATGGGCGAGTACTTTACGCAAGTTTTCAATCAAGAATCGTTTTTTGACGAATTAGTTGCATAAGGATTAAAGTGAATATGAATCCATGATTAACCATGGTTTTAAACAATAGTACATAACATACATGAACTCAAATGGAATAAAACACATGAAAAGACAAGAGAGAGACAGACAACCAATGTTGGTAATAGAGTTCACCCCTCCTGGGCTACGTCTTCGGAACCACCTCAATTTGAATACAGATTACTTTCATTCATTCTTCAAAAGATGTTGGGACATTCTCATAAGTGATTACATAAGATATGCCTTCTCCTTCAATGAGGATTTAAGAAGAGTGCTCACACTCATACCTCTCCATACATCAAGAAGGATAATACCTTACATGAATAAGTCTCTCAAAGCTTGGGAGTAGTAGCACTATGGCTCTCTAACTCCACTCATTAACTCTCCATTACTCTCCTCTTCCTCTCCCCTTACAAAGGGCTCACATAAGGCATTATATAGTTTTTCCTCACTCCCTATTAAAATAGAGCATTAACTCCTAGATCCACAATAATAGGATGTAATTACAAAAGAGGAAAAACAAGATCCATGAATGTAGGATATCAAACTATCTTCAAGTACATAATGGGAAAAGTTTCAAAACCACCCAAAGACTCTTCATGCATGTCATTTATTCTATCAGCCTAATAGTGATAAAAATGGCAAATTGGTGTGAGGAGGTTTCTCACATAAAAACCAAATTCCAAAATGATAATTTCATGATAAATACGTGAGTCTAATTTCCCTCACAAGTATTAATCATTTTACATTAATAATGAATAATAATTTATGAGTTTTTCAAAATATAACAAATCATAAATAATATGCATGTGCATCTCATAAAGCATAAGAATGCATGAGACCCTTTCCTCACAAAGCATTAATAAAATTCATGAGAAACATAAAACTCAAAACATATAAGTTTACCACATTCACCACTATGCAAATCAACTTGGTGAACACAGTAAAGTCCTTCCATGTGTGGAATCCGTCTGAATCATGACACCTCCTTGAATCCCTTTTTCCTTGTTTCCTATAGCCTATGAGAGTCATATAGGATATTGAGTCACACCCTCATCAAGATCAATCAGAAGGGGGCATTACATCCCATTTGTTTGAATGCATGGTAATATACAAACATTGAGTTCTGTTCTGGGTGATAAACCCATTTAAATTTGAATTGCATAGTTGATCTGAAATCACATTCAGGGTTTGTCTTGTTTCTAGCACATTAACTCTGCTATATTTCATAGACAACAAATATCAGACTTATGCGTTAAATTGGTATTTGACATCACTGAGTTTCTTCTTGTAAATGCAATATGAAGAGTTATGAGTCATTTTGGATTATCAAACTTGTCAAGGATTGACCAATTATTATTACTGAAATTCCAAAATGATTAAATGTGAATGAGTATATTCAAAAATTTATTGTGAGGTCAGACTTGGAGAGTTAAAAGTTATTAGAATTTTTTGTTGAGATCAATAAATATGTTGAGTAGCATAAAATAAACTTCAATAAAATCCATCTTAGTATAAAGACAAGAAACTTAACAAATAAGTGCAACATTATTAGATATCTCACAACCCTATTTTAATGAATCTGGTTGTTGCTTCATTTTGATTATGTTTTTGTAGTATTAAGTCAAACTTTGTAGAATTGATTGTGAAGGTATCTCACCTAAGCATAATATCATATATGATTGTTATATATGATATTTAATAATCAACAATTATATTTTTAATTATTATTCTAAGAGAATGTCTTCCCGATGTTGTCCAAACATCAACACTCCCTCTCAATGAGGGAGACATTCTGCAACATGCCAAGCTTTTATTTTAAGTATAAAAACTTCACCCTAGACTCATGACACTTGTCTGTCAGTCTTGGGAGACATCTCTCTCCCACCTGAATCGAGGAGAAACTCCTTCTGCGACTCTCCCTCTGAGCCAATTAACTCTCTCTAAGATTAGGCTCACTTTGGGTCAGGATGTAATACCATATAACATCTTGAGTCTTTATTATTCCTTGTAAAATCACTATGACTAGGAAAAATATCACACTGGGATCTTTCATCACAAGTACACACCTGTGATTGAATGTTGGCTTGATGTTGACTGACACGTGGAAAGCACTTCAAGAACTTGGCTTGATGCTGACTGACACGTGGAAAGCACGTCAAGAACTTCGGGTCTATATTATTCCTTGTCATGATCAAGGAATGACCATGTCTGGGCCCATTTACCATAAGTGCACCTTTATGATAAATGTATCCTATCTCTCTTGGTCTGCAGCCCAATCTAGGAGAAGTTTTTCCTGATGATGAAACATCAATACTCCCTCTTAGCTAGGGAGGTATCTTTCCATAGTAATACACAACTATTGTCCAGAGACATACAGTCTCCGCTAGTGGTACACAACCACCATAGTAGAAAAATGTTTGTCACACATGGCACTCCCATGTGGACTTCTAGAGGCTACTCCCTCTAGGAACACTTAGGGTCAACTCCCCATAGTGTGTGATGTCAAGGGTCAACTCCCTTGACATGTCCTCATGTTCTCTCCACATGGTATGTTGGGATATAAGCCCAAATGCACTTATCCTTTCTCGAATAAGTGTCCCACTTATCCCTTCTTGAATAAGTTTCGTCACAGATCAACTCAACCCATTCACAGAGGAGTACGATTTGGAGAAAGTTTGTCACACATGGCACTCCCATGTGGACTTATAGAGTCTACACCCTCTATAAATACTAGGTTCAACTCTCATAGTGTGTGTTGTCAAGGTCAAATCCCTTGACATGTCCTCATGTGCTCTCCACATGGGACGTTGGGATATAAGTCCAAAATTACTTATCCCTTCCCAAATAAGTGTACCACTTATCCGTTCTCGGATAAGTGTCATCACAAATCAACTCAAATAAGTCACAGAGGAGTACAATATGAAGAATGTCTCAGGAAGCTGCAAACATCAACACTCCATCTCAGAGACGAAGGCATTCTCTACCACGCCAAGTCTGTCACGAAATTAATTGAACTTCATCCTGGTTTGGTATGGATATCAACAACCTGCTCATCTGTCGGAAGGTAAAACACCAATACTTCCTTCCTCATTTGTCGGAAGGTAATAATATCAACAACCTTATCATTTGTCAGATGTAATGGTACTTTATCTCAACGTGGTTCGATTTTTCATGAAACAATGGATTATATGAGATCTATACACAACTTTGGTTACCATAATGAGTAATGGTGGAATCCAACACATGTTCGGATAAATCTGCAAGGAGCTTGCGAAGCCACACTGCTTCACAGATTGACATACTTAATGAAATGTACTCTTCTTTTGCTTTTCTCAAATACACAGAAGTCTGTTTCTTGCTACACCAGGAAACTAAGGAAGATCCCAAAGTGAAGCAACACCCGAAGGTGCTCTTTCTGTCCACTGTGCTCCCTACCCAATCGGAGTCAATATATTCCTACCATATCATATTAATAATGGAAGTATATCTTAGACCATGTCCAACTGTGCCTTGATGGTATCTCAACACATGCTTCGCAACAATCCAGTGTGTCTATCTTGACTAACTCAAAAACTGGCTAAGTGCACTCACTGCATAGAAAATATTTGTTCTGGTGTTAATCGTATACATAAATGATCCAATTAGTTTTTTGTACAAGGTCATATCAATTTCATCGGAATCGGAAGAATACACACTTAGTTTCTTCAGATTCATCACCATTGGTGTAGCCATGGGCTTCAAGTTCAACATCCCAATCTTCTTCAATATCTCAACTGTGTACTTCCCCTGACTCAGGAAGATCGCATCGGTTCTCTACCACACCTCTAGTCCCAAGAAGTAGTGCATCATACCAAGGTCCTTCATCTCAAACTTAGAGGCCAATGCATACTTACATTCAACAATAAGGCTCTCTGTATTAGTGAGGAGTAGATCATCAACATAGAGGACCAAAATCAGGGACTCACCATTAAAAGTATTGTAGTACAAGCTGGGATCAATAACACTTTTGTTGAAGCCAAAAATCATTAGGTGTCCATATATCCTTGCATACCAAGCTTAAGGTGGTTGCTTGAGTCCATACAAGGCCTTTTTCAACCTGCACACATGAGACTTTGTCTCATGTATCACGAAACCATATGGATGCTCGATGTATACTTCTTCCTCATTCTCTCCATTGAGAAAGGTTTTCTTTACATCCATTTGATGTACTCTCCAACCCATGGATGTTGCAGGGGAAATAATCATCCGGATAGAAATGTATTGAGAAACAGGATAAAATGTCTTCTCATAATATATTCCCTCCACCTGAGAGAATCCTCTAGAAACAAATCTCATTTTTGGCCTCTCGATGCTCCCGTCAACTATGTGTTTGATCTTGTAGATCAATTTGGAAGTCACTACAAACTTCCCCTAAGGTATCAGAACAATATCCCACACGTCATTCTTCATGATGGATTGATACTCCTCCATCATGGAATCTCTCCATACTGGCTGACTAGATACCTCCTCAGAACAAGAAGGCTCAGAATCAATGATGTGGCTCATAGTTGCATCATAGAAAGAATATCTCTAAGTTCTCTTTCTCTCTCAGAAGGTACCATGAGGAGCTGCATGTCCTTCTGCCTCCTACAGAGTCCGACGAGCCCATGCAAGTATCTTCCGACCTACTGCAATATCTCTGAAAACATTAACTGGAGCTACAGGATGAATGGGATCAATTGGCTCAACTATCTCCCTCTGAAAGGGAATGTCATCTTGGAACTTATTTGACATATAAAGGTTTTCTCATGAAACCAATGTCTAATACATATCAAGGTTCCCTCATGGCCTCAATGTCTCACAAGACATATTGAGGTTTCCTTCTGAAACCAATGTCTTGGTTCATTCATCTGACCATCTAAGGCGTGTTAGGATGAATTCTACACCTCTTTCTTGTCTGTGTGATGAAGCATGGTTGCTTCATTTGCACCATGTCTAGGATGAAATCCTACGAGATTCATTTGAAGCCTCACTGCGTCCATGACTTGTGTAATTGGCTACGATATATTCTACCTCTGTAGTGCTAAGTGTTATAGAAGTCTGCTTCCATGAATCTTGACTGATCTCAAGATGAGGCAACACCCTATGGTGCACTTTCTATCAACTGCACTCTATGACTAGACACAACTCTATATCTCCACAACGTTTCTTCATCTCCTGAGACATATCCAACTGTACCACACTGGTACACTTGCTCTGCTAGAACTTAGTCTTCTCAAATCACAAGATGGATTAGGGTGCTTACTACAAAGCACTATCTGGCTCTTTTATTTAAGAGTAGGTCCTCCACTCTCTCTGCAACTACTCCCTCTAGGATTCTGCAACTACTCCTTTTGGGACTCTGTAATTGCTAAGCACTAATACTGAGAGTAGCTTCTCTACTATGTCAACAACTTCCCTCCTCTGGGACATCTCTCTGTGGAACCGACTCCTCCACTCTTTCCTGGAACACATTGATGTGGCCATTCTCTTCGATAATGAAATGATTTACGACATTTTTCATCGTTCTTTGGACATTGAATGTCCCACATACACAAATCTGAATCGAATTGTCTCACAGGTACTTCAAAAACCCTAAAATTTCTATTCATTTATATGCGTCTTGAATGGCCAATGTTAAACTTATTTTATTTATGTTTTTCATTCCATCACTATCTGAATTTTATGCACTAACAATGCCCAGATTCAACCCATATTCCACTATAATCCTAGTTGAACTCACTGTCCATACGTCTGAAGACAACCTTGCTGAACTCACTATCCATATGTAGGAATACAGGTCCATTATTCATGCAACACGTTCATTGTCAAGGTTTTAGAAGACCATCATTACTTTTCTCTTGGTATCTTGGGGAATAAAAAATGCAATTGGGCATCACAAAATTTTGAGCCAATTACCTAGGCAAGTAATGAGGAGCTCACCCCACCCAAAGTCGACTTGGTTAAATGCTAACCACTCTTGGTGTCATTAATATATGTGTCTTCAACAAAAAAAAAAGATACATTCCTTCAACAGACATACACACATTTGTGATCTCTGGAAGGAAAGAGATTTTTGTCTCAAGGAAGGCTATGCTCGATCTCAAGTACTCCTCATCTACAAAATACTTTTCCTTCTTTATCATCTTTACAACATGCAATAAAAATCCATTGACAACCTCTTTTGTTTGTAGCAATGCGTGCACATGCCACATAATGACAATTTCCATAGTATCCCTCAGCAAGTGGGTCATTAAACACCCTTCTCATGTCCACGTCCATTGGAGGAAGAGAATCCCACAAGTAGTTGGGTTCCAGGTACATTTCCCACCAGAGTTTTGGTAACTACTCATTCACATCAGAATATGTATTTCCATTTCAAGGGATTTCAAGTTTAAATGCTAGGCGTGGCACGCAGAAAACCATCATTTCTCCACTCTTTCTCTTTGGGAATGCAATAGGGAATAAAAAAAATTGCAGCCAATTACTCATGCAAGCAATGATAGGCTCACCCCTATTGCTTTTTTTGTTTTCTCATATTTACACGGGCCCTCCCATGAGGGAGTCAACCCAGTCTTGCTATGATACCATGTTGGTTTTTCTTCATATGAGATATGATCGATATATTATTATAATGACACGTGTTCCATATATAGGGAGCATATGGTGACCATCCATGAAAGGATGTGTCCCTTGAATAATCAATAACTATTTATTATTATCATTTACTTATTATATATGATATTTAATAATCAATAATTATAATATTAATTATTATTATAAGAGAATGTCTTCCCGATGTTTTCCAAACATAAACACGGAGATAAATAATGGTACCATGTGCATTTTGTCAGGAGACAAGTATTTACTTTTGAGTGATTTTCTATTTTTCTGAATTCATTGCTAATTTTTCCAGTTAATATAGGTTTTATTGTTTTTTTGTTCTTGGTTGGATCACATGGTCTGGCAAAGATTAATTTAATCACTTATAGAGTGACATCCAAATATGGATATGTCTTGAGCCTCCTTGTGAGAATTAATATTGAAAGAATTTTGATTACTTTTAAACAATTCTTTTTATTATTCCTATCACACGGTTAATACTAAACAATGCATGACAATTGAGTCACACCTTTGTATAAGAAAATTGTTTGTATAAAGGGAGTGAAATGCCACCATATTTCCTCTACATTAAGAGTATTGATTGTGGGATAAATTCTATATTCTTTGATCATGATATTTCACTCTAGACTAATACATTCAACATAAGATTAGTAGCATCAAGTGGAGGTTTGATATCCTTCTAGCTAGCTGATTAAAGGAAACAATTGGAGTAAAACTTGTGACCGTAGTTAACACTTTGATTTATTATTTTTTGACAAGTAATGTGGATTTGTTTTAGCATATCTAACCTCATAAATAGGGCATGAACACTTAGTCTCTTAAAGTGAAAGATTGCATATTGGATCCTAGAAGGAGATGTGATGAAAAGAACTAGTTACTAGTCTTTGTCTTTAAGTTATTTTCTAGCATTTGAATCTTTTGTGTGAGAACACTTAAACATCCATTGATTGAGAATTAGGATGATAACA
Source organism: Picea engelmannii (assembly GCA_009831015.1). Lineage (NCBI taxonomy): Eukaryota > Viridiplantae > Streptophyta > Pinopsida > Pinales > Pinaceae > Picea > Picea engelmannii. The sequence continues at coordinate 119,976 of ML786402.1, read as the reverse complement.
GATTAAAGGACATGACCATACATAGATCATATACATATGCATGACATACATAGCTATTAATTCTTCCCATACTCGATATCAATTATGTGGACAAAGTGAAGTTGTTCAAGAGTGTTGCTTGCTAGATTCTTTGTGTTTAATGAATGATTGGATTGTAGTGTGGTTTACTTGTCCCTTGAAAAGATAGAATATTTTAAGACTTCAATATTTTACCTGCACATACTTTGTATACATCTCACCAGTTTACGAACCCAGATTGACAAGTACAGGGTGTATTAAAGTAACAATTAATTTACCCAACATTTTTGGTACCAAACATTCTAATTGTTAGTTGTTTAGTATTCTACAACCAAACTAATTCTAAATTATGAATGCACCAAACATTCTAATTGTTAGTTTTCTAGTTGTTATTGTTTAGTTTACTAAACTATGCTAAACAACTAACAATTATAATTATTGTTACTAAATTAATTTAACAATTATTGTAGAATGCTAAATTAATTTACCCAAGGATAGTTTTGTTAGTTGTTTCTATTTCATTTTCTCACTTTACATATCTGGCGGAGGACAAGAAGGTAAGACAAAAATGTTCCCTCGCTTCTGAATTTGTACAAGGGTTCTATCCCATTGCATTCACTTTGGTGAACCTATTCAAACCCTTTTCTATCATGTAGTTGACCAATGATTTGGTTTTATTTGAATGATGTGATTTCAGTTTCCTTACTATAAGGTGTTGTAAGAGCCCCCATACTACTAATCCATTTGTGGGGAGGAACTTTAATACCAACAATAATTTAAAGAAACTCAAGAACTTGTTGAGTAGAGGAGGGCATGCCACCACAAGGATATTCTTAAATCCTTGTCCAAACTTCAATATTGTTACTGGGGATGAGTCTGTATCTATGGAAGCAGAGGATGATCCATGAAAATTTTCCACAAGAGGACTTAGAAGTTTCTTATAGTTATCCTTGTCAAAATGAGGAAAAAATCAAAGAGCCATGGAAAATAACAAATGAAGAACAGACACTGGAGATAGAAATAGAATAATTACTTGCATCTTTATCACTAGCTTGAGATTCCTTGTACACTCAAGATATTAATGAAACTTCCAAAGAACTTCATGGCATGATAACCAAAGGAGAAAGCGAGGAGTACAAATACTATATTGAGACTTGGTTCCAGACAGTCATTAGGCCACAATATTCCTCCACTCTTCAACACTTGTTGGCATCATCTCCACAAGAGAAACTGACCTCTCATATCCCGGTACTCCTCAAGGTATACTTTTCAAATTCGGATATGATTTTGATAGAGATCCTCTTGTGTAAATGGATGCATTGGAAATTATCCTACACCTGAGGAGATGTTGATTTCCAAGTAAACTAGGATAGTTTAAATAAATAAATAAAATAGTAAAGAAAAAAATAAGTCGAGTTGTGAAAACTAGTTTATTGGTGAAACTAGACATGACTTTTTCTTGAAAACCGGGTTACCGATGGGCAAGACTCACAACAAATTTTTCATTCAATTGTTGGTTCTAACATGTACTCTTTAAAAAAAATTGTACTCTCATGTCATTTGATGAGGGATTCACTAAGGCCCTCCTTATAACAACTTTACCTCCATCGACTTCAGCACATCATCGGGGGGATAAAATCAGAGATTTCATTGGTACCTAAGGGTTTGTATACAACAATTATAGTTTATATCATAGATGAAAGTGGGGATTCATTAATGCCTCATGTTTGTCAGATATTGTGGGACACTCGATAAGATCTCATTTATTTATGGCCAACAATATGTACTAGGATCCTTTGAATCTCACCATCATCAAAGGTGAGTAGTCTCGCATTGGTTAAAAACTTCCATCATTGGTTGGTAATCTAATGATTTATGTCTATGTTTGACTTCAACAAATTCATTCACATAGATAGAATTGTTCCAAGATTGGGTTTCTATCAAGACTATTTGGTTCATGGTTATGACATCAATTTGCAAATTTCATTGGTATGCAAATAAAAGGGGATGACATTCTTGTTGCAACAACATCATCTTACAGTCCTTTGACTCCAGTTTGCAGCCTGCATTCCATCAATATGTTCAAAAGTTTTTCCATTATTTGTAGGTATTCATGGAAGAAACATTAGAGTACTCAACATCTAAGTGTTCTATAAAACCCACTGCAAGTTTAGGCACTTGTGGCATCATCCTCCTCTGCAGAAAAATAAGCCACCAACATTCATTTATTTTTCTTTGATTTTTAGTTTTAGATATCATCATTTTGTAACAAGCTTAGAATATCCTAGATTTATAAAGTTTCTAGCATGTGTGGAAGTTGGATTTCACTCATGCTATTTAGGAAAATATACTACAATAGAGTATCCAAAAACAAAACAACAGTGTGTCCAAAAACAATAGAGTAGAAAAATAGCAGTCTACAACATTCTCGTACCTGTACTGGAAAATTTTCAACATTCTATAACATTCCCATACCTGTACAGGAAACTCATATTCAAGGCACCTGCAACATCATATTTTAAAATAACATTAGACTCCACAAACTCTATGTATCATCTCCAACCATGCACGTATTTGTAAGTATGAGGATAACTTAATTATGAGGTAAAATATGATTTTTAAAACTCTTTTTGATTTATTAATAACAAAAGGAAATTTTATTGGCAACTCTCTTATACTTGTCCCTTTATCCCCACCATTTATTCCACTACTAAAAACCACCATAGACATATTGCTTATCCTAAACTTCTCTACCCCTTCCACACACACACACACACACACACACACACACATTCAATGTTCAAACTTTACCCACTATTTAATCCCTACCATTATATCATACTCAATGTCACCTTAACTCATGCCTTATCTATTTCCCATTATGTGTTAGTCAAAGGATATTCCATTAGTTAAATTGTATGATTAAGAATAGAGTTTCAACAATCCTCCATATGTCCACATCGACCATGTGACATATTGCTCATATACATTATTTATTGGTCACATGGCATCCATCATAAGCTTACACTTGTGAATGAAACAATATTTCCAAAACTAAAAGTATTTAACTCCTGAGATTATGCCAATCTGATGACGTTCTTATTGCACCTATAGAGCTGACCATCTCAAAATTTTCCATGAACTTGTATGTAAGTGTTCCTAAATGAGTTATATTCATATAATTCAAAATCAAAATTGTGTGGGATTTAGTGACCATTCAAATCTTCTCTTGTCCAACCTATTCATCATAATAACAATTGAGGTTCCTCTCCTTTCAAAGAGTTGAAAGTTTGGAAAAACGGTTGTTGGCAGAAGCCGCCCCATTTTGATAAGTCAGCTGTTCCAATATTTCTAGGAAGCCTTCGGGTACAACACTTTAGAAAATGATCTCTTCCAATAAGCAAGTAGTGCTATTAAGTTATGTCTAGGAATATTGTAATAGTGGTGCACACAAGGGAGCTGAGTGTTGTTTATAATAAGAAGTTCAATGTTTCTACTACTACTAGATTCATACTTTTGGGTTTTGAAAACATGGATTTTGGTTTTGCAAGGGCCATTAGAGGAACAAGATTTGAATGTAAGAATTGTTGTGGTTGACATTTTTTGAATATATTTAGTGGTATATTTGGTTGGGAATGGACATGTGACAGTAAAAATAATTTGGAAATTGTTAAGTTATGATCTCACTAGTCCCAATTTGAAAACCTCTCACTACGGTATGTTCATTGCTAGTAGTTGTTTCTTATTTGTAGAATTAGAAGCACAATGGGCTTGGTTATGAAATGAGTTAGCAATGGGGGTCATGTTGGCAACAAGCTTTGACCTTGTTCAATAAGGTTAGTGGAATTCAGGTTGTAATTGACATCTTGTCCGAAGGAATTTTTATTTTATGTTGTCAGAAGTGCCTGGAACAATATGGTGAAGTTAGCATGCTAGATATAAAAGGGGAAGATGCCAGAAATATGGTCCTAGTGATTGGAATAATGATTCTTCATTCATTTGGTGAAGGTTTAGGTGTTGGGGTCTCCTTTGATGGCTAGTGGATGAATGGATGACGCCACTAGTGGTTTTACAAAGGTTCTTAAAATGTGAAAGGAGGTGTGCCTTTACCTATCAAGTGCCATATTATAATCTTGTTACATTTTGAGTCCTTTGCGCTATTAAATGTTCCTTGTTATCTCTGGAATATTCTAAGAAAAATATCGAGTCAAGGCTTTCACCAAAGCCTATATCATCATGGACTAATTATAGCAGAGCTTAATAGGAAAAATGAAACTTGGGAACATTTCATTGGTCAAAATAAGTTGCATAAACAAATGGTGGCAACAAATTAAATAGCACATGATCATGACAATAAAAAAAAGAATCTTTGGACAAACAAAGGATTGGAACTCCAATGGAAATTTATGCTCATCATAATACTCAGATGACACTCTCTTCACATCAACAACCTACGACCAAACAATGCTTGTTTTCCTTGGACAATAATGAGGAGGATACCAGACCCATGGGTGAAGTTTTCAAAATCGTTAAAGGAAGAAAATTAAGGGCCAAACCCCTCCTATCAAAGCATCAGTACCAAATAATAGAAAAAATGGTGACCCCACTAGACCTAAGATATATTCAGTAGGACATCATCAGTTTTCATTCTCTTTGGATGGAGAAAAGGATAATGATAGAAGAATGCTAGATATTCTTAAGACTACAAAGATACATGATCCTGAGACTTCAAATATTCCAAGTAGTGTCTATTTTAAACCTATTGATAGTGGATGCGGTGACCACAATGAATTTGATATATCCTTGGCTAAGTCAATTGCTAAGTCACCAATCTATATGAAATTGAAAAAGAAGAATCAAAATATTAAAGGTTGAAACAAGAAGTGACAAAATTGACAGTGTTGCATAAATTTATAGAAAGGGAGAATGAGTAGTTGAGGAAACAAGGCCAACAATTTCAAGAAGAAATTAAGAAACTACAATCAGAGAATAGGAAAACAAAGAGGAAAGTGCATAAGCTATTGAATCTTGGGTAACCATCACAGGAAGGGAGAAGTGAAACCATATCCAAATCAAGAGGAAGACTCAACATCCTGATCAATGCAACTCAGATTCCCTAGCAAGTGAGGATCGTAGTACAATTTTGTCTTAATCAATTTTGCAAAACCTTTTTGTACCTGGAGGACATGCACCTGAACTGGTGTGGGGGAGATGTTGAACCCCTATTTTTTCATTTTTCATACACCTTTTCTTTCACTTATGGTTCATTTTTAGCCCTAAACCTAGCCTTGATACCATTCCATTTTGTGATTTTGAGACTAAAACTTCCTTTGGAAAGTATTGTGAGGTATGGTTGTTCATTTTTTCATTTTTCCTATTTTTTTGATAAATTCTTAGGAGTTTTTAAAACAAGTTTTGCTAATGAAGAATGTAGTTGTGTTCTCATACCTCTAGTTGTTCTCACACCCAGGTTTGTAGGTTGAAATATGAGCGCTCAACCAAATCAAGTATGGTCACATGGGTTTTGGATAACTAACCCCCAAAATGGTGTTTGTGCCTTGGCATGCACCCAGGTTGTACATGGAAGCCTCTGGACATGGTCAAGGGTTTTAAGTAAAAAACATGCCTGAATTGTAGTAGTTAATTTCCAACACGATTTATGAGATAACGAGGATGAATATCCAAATTATGGAACATAGGTATTGTTCATAAATGCCTAATTTGGGTCTCGTCATGAGACGATTCTTTAGAAGGTAAAGGATTTGAGAGCTATAGGTGTTTTCCTAATCTAGGTTTGCCCATATTTATGTGCGGTCCATTTTTGAAAATAATGAACAGATTATAGTTCGGATTTATGCATAGAAACGAGATCAACCTTGATATGATAATTTTTACTCAATTTGTATTAGCAGTTGGGAAGAATCGAAGTCAATTGGATTAATGATTGTAAAACCATTCTTGTCTTCATGTTCCTCGAAAAAAGAGGAGACAAACTTCATCTATAGTTTAGGGATTTTCTATAAAAACATGTTGACTTTGTAAATCGGGGGAAGAACCCTACTTTGTAATATAGCATTGAGGAATAGAAAAGTGCTACTATTGTTGAGTGATATCAGATTTTCATGCATATTCTACTAGCGTTGTAACTTGTCAGATACTTTTTTTTTTAATAAAAGTTGCAGTTCTGATTTCTGGTAATTTGTTGTTCATGAGTGTGTGAATTTCCATAGCTCTATACCTAGGTTGGAAAGGGACCACCAATCCCAATTATGTAGAGCTACGCTATTTCTTTAGCTTAGTTATTTTATTTCATCGATTTCCTTTTCTTTTGTATTGCAAAATTTAGTTTAAGATTGGAATTGCAGATTGTGTGTGTGTTTATAGAATTACCATTTGTCTGAATTCATGATAATCTACAAACCTTGAGTTCTATTCTAAGTGAGAAACCCCTTTAAATTTGAATTGCATAGTCAATATGAAATCACATTCAGGTTTCATCTTGTTGCTAACACATTACCTCTTCTATATTTCATATAAAACAAATCTCAGACTTATGAGTTAAACATGTATTTGACATCGCTAAGTTTCTTCTAGTATATGCAATACGAAGAGTTTTGAGTCGTTTTGGATTATCTAACCTGTCAAGGATTGACCAATAATTATTATTGAAATACCCAAATGATTAAATGTGAATGAGTACATTCAAAACTTTATTGTGAAGTCAAACTTGGAGAGTTAAAAGTTATTGCAACTCTTTGTTGAGATCAATTAATATATTGAGTAGCGTAAACATAACTTAAATAAAAACCATCTTTGTATAAAGACAAGAAACTCAATGAATAAGTGAAACATTATTTAGATATCTCACAACCGTGTTTTAATGAATCTGGTTGTTACTTCATTTGATTTTGTTCCTATAGTATTAAGTCAATCTTTGTAGAATTGATTGTGAAGGTCTCTCACCTAAGGACAATCTGAGGATTGTTATTAATGAAGGATATAGTTTGTTGATGTGTGATCTATGGAGATATTTAATGGTACCATCCACATTTTTCTCATGAGGAAAGTATTTACTTTTGAGTGATTTGCTATTTTTTCGAATTCATTGATGAGTTTTCTAGTTAATATAGGTTTTATGGTTTTTTTTACTTGGTTGGATCACATATTCTGGAAAATATTAATTTAATCATTGATAAAGTGACATCCAAATATGGATATGTCTTGAGACTCCTTGTGAGAATTAAACTTGAAATATGGTTTATTAATTTTAAATAGTTCTTGTTATTATTTCTATCACACGGTTAATACTAAACAATGCATGGCAGTTGAGTCACACCTCTGTATCAACAAATTGTTTGTATAAGGGAGTTTAATGCCACTATATGTCCACTACATTAAGGGTATTGATTGTGGGATAAATGTTAGATTCTTTGTTCAAGATATTTCACTCTAGACTAAGACATTCAACATAATATAAGTAGCATCAAGTTCAAGTTTGACATCCTTCTAGCTGGTTGATTAAAGGAAGCAATTGGAGTAAAACTTGTGACCATAGTTAACATTTTCTGTTATTAATTTTTGACAAGTAATGTGGATTGTTTTTATTATATCTAACCTCATAAATAGGGCATGAACACTCAGTCTCTTAAAGTGAAATATTGCATCTTGGACCCTAGAAGGAGATCTGATGAAAATAATTAGTTACTAGACTCTGTCTTTAAGTTATTTTCCAACATTTGAATCTTTTCTGTGAGAAAACTTAAAATACATTAATTGAGGATTAGGATGAGAACATATTAAAGGATATGATCATACATAGATCATAGACATATGCATGCCATACAAAACTATTAATTCTTCCCATATTCAATATCGATTATGTGGACAAAGTGAAGTTGTTCAAGAGTGTTTCTTGCTAGTTTCTTTGTGTTTAGCGAATGATTGGATTGTAATGTAGTTTACTTGTCCCCTAAACATATAGAATAGTTTAAGACTTCAATATTTTACATGAACATACTTTGTATACAACTCATCATTTTACGAACTTGAATTGACAAGTACAAGGTGTATTAAAGTAGATGTTAATTTACCCAACAGTGGTACCAAAAGTTTGACACACACATCTGTAGTCTGGGATTTGTGAGAAGAAAAGTTGATCACTACATATATTCCAAAGAAGGAGGTGGGAGTTTCATATATGTAGCGTTGGATGTGAATAAGGAAACATCCTCCAAGTTCGACATGAAAGATCTTGGTGCAATGAACTTCATTCACTGAATGGATATCAAGAGAGATTGAGCAACTAGAAATATTTGGTTGAACTAGAAGAAGTATATTGAAACCGTTTTGAAACATTTCAACATGCGATATTTCAAAACTGTAAAGCTGCCAATTCCTGTGGGAGTAAGGCTAAATATGAACAATGTCCAAAGACATAGGAAGAAATAGATGGCATGTCATGTGTTCCCTATGCAAGTGTTGTTGGTAATCTAATGTATGCGATGGTATGCACTCAACCAAACATTTCCCATGCAGTGGGAGTGTTGAGAAGATACATGTAGACACATGGAAAGGAGCATTGGAAAATTTTCAAGAGAGTATTCAGATACTTGTGTGGCACAAAAGACTATGTTGTATCCTACCAAGGAAAACCTGAAGGTGACAGTGAATTAAATGTACATGGATTCGTTGATGCTGATTGGGCTAGAGATATGGATCGATGAAGGTCGACTAGTGGATACGTGTTCAAAATGTTCGATGGAGTAATCAACTGGATGAGTAAGCGACACATCATTGTATGCTTGTCAACAATAGAAGTTGAATACATGCAAGACACTCATGGAAGCAAATAAACAATATGGCTACAAAGGCTATGTTCAAGAATTAGGTTTGGTTAGAGAGCTATGAATATAAGTTGTGACAATCAAAGCGCAATATTTTTGGAAAAGAACCCAACTTATCATTCCAATATTAAGGATATTGATGTACAATACCATTTTGTAAGAGACATGGTGGAAAGTAACAAGGTTCCACTGGATATACTAGACACAGAAAACATAGAAGACTCTTTGACAAAGTTTGTGAGTATTGTGAAATTATCTTGGTGCAGAGAGGCAATGGGAATTGGTTCCCTAGGCCTGTGAATGAAAGTTCAGGAAACTCCCAGTTTCATCAAAGAAGACAACAAGTGGGAGAATGTTGGGTTTTTATATTCTCTGCATTGAAAGTCTAGTCAAGGTGGATCGACTGAAAATGAATGTATAAGGTCGAAGTGTTTGACCAAACGAATTTGAAGTAGAGTTAAATGACAACAAGTCGAAAATGTCAACTAACAAGACGTCGACATACAATTATGTGGCAACTCACTGAACACCAAATGAAATTCGACTGATAAACCGACATGGTATTTGACTGTAATGGGATCCCGAGATTCGTGGGATTTGTAGCCAATGATATACATGGGTCTATGTTGGTTACTAATTACTAGTTCTATTCTATCCTCTAAGTTATTGACCCAAGGTTCATGTCTTTCGAGTTTCCAACAAAAGCCTCTAAAACTATAGGCCCTCCTGGTAAACCAGAAAGCAATGCAGCACGCAGAATGTGCCACGTAGTCTCACCCGAGATAGATTTAATGGGTGGCTATAAGACTCATGTGTTTACAGCCTAGGATTGAATGCAAGATATGGGATCTGTATTCTAGACTATTTATTATAACGTGTGATTGCAACCTATTGTTATTCATGACTTATTCCCTCAATATCGCAACAGTATTTAAACAAGCAATGTAACAACTCATTCATTCATTAAGCATAACAAATAACTACTGAAAATATGGTAAAGATATGCATACATTCATCCCATTACACAGATCTTATCGTGGTTCACCCCCTCTCAGGCTACGTCCACAAATATTTGGCTCTTGGCTCTTTTATTATGGTAGTTCTGCATATCTGGCGTCGCGCGCTTACAATTCCCCTCATATGGGTAAGATCTATATGAGGCGAACTAGATCGCACCAGGATACTCAACCTACAATCTAATCCTCAGATCTTCCTTCTCTCCTCTCTTCTAGCTCAACAATCTTACAAAATAGTTCATAACGATATTACATATCACATAAATTCATACATATCTATGATGGAACAATACAAAACCGAACTAACAAGAAGGAACCCCCTATGATACCTACATATCTATATTTATATATTTCAGGCTCTTCAACCATTTACAATACATTACCAAAACCCTAACCCTACCGAAGTTAGGTCTTCCTCCCATGCACACGTGTTGTTCTCCCTTCCAACTGTCGCTTTCCTTGTTCACACCTTCTTGCAAGCGCACATGTCATGTTTTCCTCCATCTGTTACTTCAGTTTCTGTAGGCTTTCTTTCCCCACGATTGTCCTTATTTCAACTTTGGCATGCTTCTAACAGCCCCCCAACACTGACATGTGTGTTAAGAACCAAACATCAATATAGCATATAAAAACCTCAGGAAAAGTACTCAACGCCTTGAAAAAGAGATAATTTCAGATAATAAGCCTCTTCGAGGGGGCAACCTCCTTTTACCCCACTTAAATGTTCAAGTACCAGAT
>ML786402.1:91562-104322 GCA_009831015.1 Picea engelmannii | reverse complement strand
CCACGATCCAATGCAACCAGTCCCACTCAATTTGGATACTCTAGCAAGAAGTTATGCTTGTTTTACCTGGAACACCTTCTTGAGGCTAGTCAATAGGACTAGTCAGATACCCTATCTTACACAAGGTGTATCTACAAATTTAATATGACCCAGAAGCTGAAATTTTTACCAAAGATACCTTATTAATTTATCTAAATGGCCTCCAGAGGACAGGGTATGAAACGTTACATAAAATGTTTTATAGTGAAAATTCCACAATGACTCATTTCAGGATGATTCCAGAACCCTATCTTGTACAGGCTATATCTCCGAAAGTATAAGGCCTCATGAGATGAATTTTGAACCCAACGTACCTTGATCCATATACTAAATACCCTCCAAGAGGTTAATTCTAAAACATTGTAGAAAAAACGTTATATAGAAAATTCCATGGTGTCTCAGATGTAGCAGCGAAACCCCAAGACCTTGAGCTCTGATACCATATGTTAAGAACCAAACATCAATATAGCATATAAAAACCTCAAGAAAAGTACTCATCGCCTTGAAAAAGAGATAATTTCAGATAATAAGCCTCTTCGAGGGGGCAACCTCCTTTTACCCCAGTTAAATGTTCAAGTACCAGATGATTGAAAATGAAAATGTCTCCTTGGTATATATAGGAGACTAGGAGGTATAATTACAAATAATGGCCTAAAGCCGACATAATTAAAATAACATTACTAATCTAAATTAAAACTAATGGCCTAAAGCCGACATAAATAAAATAGCATTACTAATATAATATGCCCCAATTAAGGGGTAATGAGCCAATATTAGGGCTTAACAATGTGGCTCGTCCTGAGCCACCTAATCCTTTTGAGCTCCCTCGATCTCCTTGGTGAGTGCCTAGAACTTTTTTGTGAGCTCTGTTGTTTGTGTCAGTGCCTGCACAGTCTTATCCTTGATTGTGTCCACTACCTGGACTACCACTTCATCGCTGAGAAATCCTAAACATTGTGCCTGGGTTTGTGCTATTTTTGTCTTAGCTTCCTCTGCCTGTGCCATTACTTCTGCTACCTGCTCCTGTAATGGCTCCATTTGAGCCGGACACTCCTGTTTATGGGTTTGCGTAGAGATTAGATCTACCTACAATTTTTTAATATCTTGCATCCCTTTGACACGTTCTAGGATTGGTATGGTATTCTCCTTCTACTTGAGCTCTTGGATCACTGCATTAATCCTTTCCTCTTCCTTGTCCCACCGTTGGACCTGTGTATCTTCCTCCAACCTTGTCCAAAGATGCATTGCGTTTTTGAACAAGTCAGTTGCTGTGCCAACCTACTACTCTATATCCTTCACCTACACTGTTTCTTCCTTCTTCATTTTCTCCTTCACTGTCGGTGGAGTGGTGAATATGAGTTGTTCTCAGAGATTCTCGATATCCTTCTGATATTGCTCGATGGCCTGCGCAATCTGATCAATCATTTCTGCTACTGTAAGTTCATTCCCTTGCACGATGTTTGGATGTTTCTCAAAAATTCCTCCTATTCTTCATTATAGTTCATTCCTGCATTCTTTTTCCTCCTGATTTTCAAACTTGGCCTGCTCACAAACTTTTTCTAGCGCCTCCCGCTTCTTTGTTGCTTGCTGTAATTCAACTAAGTTTCTGTGTGCACGAGACTATACCTTTTGTTCGACGATGACCCGCAACTTGTGTAGTGCCCTTGATGGAATCCACGTCAAGACCAATTGGATGTGGTTTAAATCCTTCAAGGGTGTCTTCCCCATGATTTCATCCATGCGCAACATGCTAGGTGTGATGTAGACCATTAAGTTTGCGTGTGGTAGTGAGTGGACTGGATCTCGTTCTTCTACCTCCACTCTTTTGTCGATCTGTGGTGCTGATGGCTCTATGCTCCTGCTGCTGCTTGCTATTTTTACTTCCCCAAATTTCTTAAGGAACTGTCCCATTTCTGCTAGCTCTTTTGGCAGTTTGTCCCTGTGATGTGCTGCATGATCGAAGTCCTTAACTAGACAATCCTAGACCATTCTAGCGATCATATCCTCATCATCCTCTGTAATCATTTATTCTGGTGGTGCTCATTATGTATTTGACTTCTTGCACATGCCTCCTACCTACTAGTCTCTTATTTCCTCCCGGTTCCTATGTGTTGGGATTTGAAGTGGTCTCCTGCGCTCCCTCAATCTGTTTCTGTTGTTCCTTGGTCGACTGTGTATTATCCTTCTTCCCCTTCTGGCTTCCTATTTTATTTGGTCCTTCATCTGTCTGTGTTGGCTTGCCTTGGCCCGTTCTTGGTCGCTTGGGCACTTGGATTTCTGTAGGCTGCGTTTCCCCTTGCTCTGCCTCTCCTTCTATTGTTCTTTCCGTCACTTCCTCGGTGATAGTTGGAATCTTCCATTTGTTGGGCCATTCACTGATGACCATATAGATATCACCCTCTACATTGCAGTAGTGTATATGTAGCCATTATTTAGCCAAATCCTTCGTGCATGTATCCACATTGCTTATCGTGTGGCCTAGAAATTGGTGATGTCCACATATTGCGGGACAACCTCAGGTGTTATTCTCCACGATTGGATGATGTCTTCCTGTATATCTAATAGGTATGCTTCAAATATGATCCCATTCTCCCTCTTATTCCTGGCGTTCGACCCTTCTTTCAGCAATAGATACCTCTCTCCCATTGGCTGTGGTCTGGTACACAAAACTACATAGCCTGGTTCTCTCCATCCCATGAAGGTTATTAAAGTAATCAACCATGATTAATGGAACTCTATGCCTAGGTATTGCGCATCCTTTCAATCCTCTAGGAATAAGTTCAATAAGTATGGAGCCCAGCTCATTGAGGTGCCTTCTGCACACTGGGCTGCAACTGAAATGACTCGAACTGGTACTTCCTCTTTACAACATTTTCTTAGCAACTTGCAGGCTAAGATTTTTGCGCCCAATTTTGTGGCTACATTGTTGATCCATTTGATGATGATGCCTCTCATCCCCCTGGAAGTGCCATACTTCTTCTTCATTTCTTCCTCTAGCACTTTCTCCTTGGATTTGTTGTCCAGAACCAATGCGAGATCCATACCCTGAATTGGTAAGCCTATTATTTGCACAATGATCTCAACAGTTATGGGGACGGGTTTGTCCAACCATATGTCCCCTGTGTGTGTGACTGGTAACAGTTGCTTGATGCATGTTGTTTCATTTTGTCCTCTGCCAAAATTTGGTAGGTTCAGCAGACCTAAGATTCATGTTTTCTCTAGCCCAGTTGCCCACTGGTATGGCTAGTTAATCATTTCTCCAAGCTGAGTTGTGCCTATGGTTTGTATAAAGACCCTCTGCACAAGTTCCAGGAACTTGGATTCGTCTTCTACATCATGGTTTGAGTATTTGAGCTTCTTTACATGGCCCAATAGCTCTGGTCCTACCTATACCCCAGCTGGTATGCATGGTAGAACAATTTCTGTTGCAGGTTTCTTGCAGGGTGAACTTGGCATCTGTATCTTGTCCTTTGGTTGTGGTCGCTGGCTTGAAGTTCCAACGACTTTTAGTTGTTCCTCTGTATGCCATTCCATCCAATCCAAGACATCGTCTGCGGTCTCCCCTACTGGGCGTTCTAAGATGGTCATTTGAGACTCATCTGGCTCCACGACTACTGTGGGATTCAACGCTTTGCCATTAGCTTTCAGAGCTGCTTCTGTATTCTCTAGTTGCACCTCCTTCCAAGTTTCTACTTCTTGGTTCTACAGTTCTTGCACCGCTGCAACCGTATCTACATTGGTGGCCTCCGCTGCTGGCTGTTAGATTTCTTCCAGTATCGGTGTGGGTTGTACTGGTATCCTCTCTGGGGGATGGGATTTCATCGATATTGATAACCTCCGATGGCTTTTGTTCACCTTCTTCGGCTTGTCCTCATGAACTGGTTTGAAATCTGGTTTGTCTGGTGGTCTGGCTCGCTTATGCTTGATTAGGCAGTGTCATCATGGTGAGTATCAAATGGCTGCTAGACTCGAACGGTCTCTGTGGTCTTCGTGAAATATCTTTGTTTTCTTTTGCCTTTTTCGCTCTTTGTCTGATCTGTCTTCGTGAATAAACTATTGGCTCCTGCGTTCGTGTGTTGTATGGATTTCCCGTGAATCTTGTTGAGTACACTTTCTTGGTTATGGGTTAAATGCACCTTAATTGAGGATTCAATGCATCTTTGACGGTTTTGTACTTACCATTACTCCTGTTGTCCCTTGTTCTATTGGTGTGATTAATGTGCCTTCCCATCGGTCCTTGGCTCTCTTTAATTTCACCTAGTGTCATCCTATAATGATGCTTCTTCCGCCTTTATTTTTCCTTCTTGTTTCCCTTTGTATGTAACCATTGTTCTTGTCCTTTCCGCATTCTTGTTTCTAAATTTATGTGGCCTTTCTACTTCTCGTGTACAACACCCTTTATAGTTTTGTTTTTTTTTTTTTTTTTTTTACTGCGCAATGGGTGGTCGACTGTCCTTGTACAACTTCAGTCGGATCCCATTGATCATTCCTCTAAGTTCTGCACCTGCTAAATCTCTTAACTATACAATGCCTCCATCTGTGACATATATTACTTCATATGGTCCTAACTAATGCATTCTAATATTTCCTGAGTTCTGTAACGATTTTCTATCATACATCAATACTAGATCTCCTTCCTTGAACATTTTCTTCTTGATGTGTCTATCGTGCCAAGCTTTGTCTCTTGCTTTCTTCACTTATTAATGGAATCCTACCAAGATTCGGTCTTCCTCCATGGTCAATAACTAATTCAGTCTCTCCTGTACTGCACCTCATTCTGTCATTTGTGTGATAGTTGCTACGTGCAAGCTGGGTGCTAAATATTCTAATGGCACTACTACTTCTTGGCCATAAACCAGTTTAAATGGTGTGTGCCCTGTCAAAGTTTTTCATGTAGTCATGTATGCCCATAATATTTTTTTTGCTTTGACGTCCCAGTCATCTCTGTTGATGTTACAAATCTTTGTTAGTGCGTTCTTCAGAATCTTGTTGAAGGCTTCCACTGTGGCATTTGCATGTGGATGATATGATGTGCTCTTTTGAGGATGGACTTCAAACTCTTCAGTCATCGCCTAGATGGTGTTGTTTATGAAGTGTGTGCCTTGGTCTCTCATCAAAACTCTTGGGCACCCGAATCGAGTGATTAGTTGTTCAAACAAAAAGTGTGTTGTTGTTTCTACATTGCAATCTTTTACTGGTGCGGCTTCCGACCATCTTGTTAAATATTCCATCGCAATGATAATGTACCTAGTCCCTATTCTTTTTTTCGGTGGGTTGATTGGTCCCACATAGTCTATTGCCCACTTGTCAAATGCATGTAATGTTACTTGTGGTAATAATGACATATCGTCCCTTCTGTTGGGTTTTCCTACCCTTTGACAGAGATCGCATATTTGACAGTACTCCTTTGAGTCTATGTGAATCGTTGGCCACCATAGTCCTGCACGCAATACCTTTTTCGCAGTATATTTACCCACATAATTCCCTCCTACTATTCCCTCATGGGATTATGCTAAGACTCTTGGTATTTCATGCTGTAATGAGTATCTTCGCAAGATGCTATCTACACCCATTTTATATAACTGTCTGACAATCAGTTGATAGTTGGTTGCGCAAACTACCAGGTTTTTCTTTTGCACACGGCTATAGTCTTGCGGCATAGTACCTGTACTTAAGTACTCAATGATATCTATGAAGTATTCATCAACAATCTATACTGAGAATAACTATGCATCTGGAAAGTTGTCTTCTAAATTCATAGGTTCTTCTCCATTTGTGACCCTCAACAGGTGGTCAGGTCTTGCATTCAATTTCCCTGGTTTAACTATTAATTCAAAGTCAAATTATTGGAATAGTAGTAACCATTGACATATTATCCCCCCCAACATTGGCTTGTTGATGAGGTATTTCAGGTTTGAGTGATCTGTGAACATTTTAAAGTGCTTTCCCAATAAGTAATGTCTGAATTTTTGTAGTGCATAGACCATGGCTAGGCCTTCTCTTCTGTCATGTTATAGTTTTGTTTTGAGTCTGATAAATTTCTTCTTGCAAACACTATTGGGTGATCCAAGTATCCTATTCCTAGTTGTGCCAAGATATCTCTAAGTGATATCGTTGATGCATCTACATGCACATGGAATGTCTTTTCCCAGTCTGGAAATACTAATATCAGCGCGATAACCATATTTTCCTTCAAGGTATCCAGGCTGTATTGACACTCGTCATTCCACTGAAACTTCGTATCCTTCCTTAACATATTTTCCATTAGTGTTGTGATCTGTGCATATCCTATGATGACTTTCCTATAATATCCTGTGTGTCCTAACATTGCTCTTAGCTGACAGACTGTTTTTGGTGCTGAAAAGTTAACAATGACCGTGATCTTTGCCAGATCTACTAATAAACCTTGTTTGCATACTATGTGGCCCAATAGTATCCCAAACGGTGTTCCAAATATGCATTTCTTGATATTCAGTGATATCTAGCACTGTCTTCATCTTTCTAACATCAGTCGTAAAACTTCCACATGGTTTTTCAATAGACTGTAGACTATCCAGTCATCCAGGTATACTTCAAGAAATTGATGGATGAATTCCTTAAATGCAGCAATGACTACTCTGGAGAATATTGCTGGTGCATTCTTTAGTCCAAAGGGAATGAATGTGTACTGATAAGATCCCCATTGTTTTGCAAATGTGGTCTTGTGTCTGTTCTCCTGTGCTATCTTAATTTGATGGTAGCCCGAGAATCCATCAGTGAATGAGTAAGCTTCATGTCCTCCCACGTTCTCTAACACTTCATCTGTGAACAGTGTAGGGAAATGGTCATGTAGGAATGCATCACTCAACTTTCTCAAGTCAACGCATATCATGATCCCTCTTCCTTGTTTCTTATTATACACTACCATCGGACTTATCTATTCTGACTCCTCAATTGGTTCTATGATGTCGGCTTCAAGAATCCTGTCGATCTCATCTTTAACTTTCTGTTTATATATGGGGTTCAGTCTATAGGGTCACTGTCTAATAGGTCTCGCTTCAGGTCTGAGTGGTATCTTCATTGCTCCCAGTTCTCTGGATATACCCTTCATCTTTGTGAATGTTCTAGGAAAGAGGTCACTGTATTCACGTAACAACTTTGCGATACTGTCAACTGTTTTCTCATCCCAGTAATCTCTAATGTTGGCCATTTTGGGCTGCTCAGTTGTCCCAATGTTAACTTTCTTTAAGGGATGCATCTATGTTGGGGTTCTCATGCCCGAATGAGAAAGTGATTGTGAAATTCTGTCACAATGTCGTCCATGTCTTATTTCCTTTGCACAATTCCTAGTCCATATACCAATTTGCCGGTATGCCCTCTAAAGTATGTATGAAGTGATGAGGCCATTCCTTTGGTGGTGTCATTTTCCACAGCGTTCTACATGCCTCCAAGTGTTCGATTGGTGCTCTATGTCCTTCATATTCCTGTTTTTTTTTTTTTTTTTTTCTGTTCTGTGCCAAACCTTATGCTCAGTAACCTCTTACATTGGTACTAGTCTATGATTGTCTCTTTGTGTGCGCTCCACCATCTTGTCGATGTGTCTTTTAGTGCTCAGTCAAGTTCTAACATTCTCTGGTTCTCTAACACCATGTCTTCGTACTGTGTCAAGAATGTTTCCAAATCATTTATTCCGTGGAAGCTGGGTGGTTCTTCGATTTCTGTGCCTATCCATCTTACTGTGCAGTCTATTCTTGCACATATTCTCGTGGATACTTCATGTAGCCTCTACTGCCAGTTATCTAAACCGATGTCTGAGTCTGTTGCGCATGAAGTAATGCTCCACCAACTGAGTACCCCATCTGCAGTTGGGTTTACGTAATCCTCATCATGCACAATTGTTCTATACAACTAGTCGATTTCCTCTAAGTCTAGGCAAGTAGGTTCTACAAACCTCTCCCCTTCTGATGGGTCTAATGGAGCGATGACCCTATATTCTCCAGACTCAAATTTCATTTTCTTGGTCTTCAAATTGATTATGGCCTAGTTTTCAAATGCCCAATCCAAACCAAGCGATCTTGGGTAAGGTGTTGTGTCATCCACTATTTCAATGACTTCAAAATCTTCTTTAGTGCATACTCCATCAAGATCTATTGTCACTCCTCTCAGTCTACCTATTGGTAGGAATCTGTGTTGGTTTGCGAGTTTCAATTGAACAAGTGAGTATCCTAATGTGGTCTCTCCCATGCATTTCCATGTCTTCTTTGGTAATACATACACTTCGGATCCTAGATCCAGTATAATGTCTCCCATATTGAAATCCCCAATGTTAGCATTCAGTCTAAATTCCCTACTTGTTCATCTTTTTGTGTGTAGGTGATTAATTGTTTTAGGTTCTAGATTTCCTTTCGTCTCGTTGATACACTTTTCTAGGATGTTTTGCAATATTTTCACAGATGATGGATCACTTAATACTTTTACACATGATTGAAAAATGCCTTTGATTGTACTTACTTGTCCCGTGGGCTGCATTTCGTTGGTATGATCCAATGATTGAGGCATCTCATATTCTGGTGCTTCCTTGTGTGGCTGCACAGTTGAAGTCGACGTTGTGTCCTCCTTCTGAAATTCTTATCTGGCCTCCTTAAAGGTCTCCTTTTCCTTTTGCATGTTGAACTTCTTTCTTGGTTCAATTTTCTTCTTTACCTATTGGTTCTGCGCTGGTTCCTGTCGAACTGCGTCAGTGCCTGTTTTAGCTCCTCTGCGGGTAACTATGTTGATATTTTATCCTTCATCCCTTGCTTCTGTTGAAATCCACTGAACATTATGATTGTTCTAGTTCCTCTTTTCCTCAATATTCACTAGTAGTCTTGGACATTCCTTTGTATCGTGGTCTGATGCACGACAATACATACAAGTTGTTGGTGGAAGCGAGCATTCCCCTTCATAATGTCTCGGTTGCTGAAAATTGTGACATGTGACTGGTCCTCTACCTCATCCGAAATCTCCTCTGGCTCATCTCACTCCTCTATATCCTATTCGATCACCTCTTGGCACCTTATACTGAGGTTCTTGATTATACTGCAGGGTATTGTACTAGGGTTGTGTCGGGTTGTACTGAGGCCACAGGTTATTGTATGGTTGTTGCACATTATTATACTGTTGTTGCGCAATGTTGTATGGCGTTGGGGCTTGATTGAACTATGGCGCTTCTTTCCCAGTCATCATTTCAGCCTATATCCTATATGCATCTAATGTTCTTTCTCGCATCAGCTCCATAGTTCTGCAATATTTATCGTCGTGACCCACTGACTTGCAAAAGGTACAATATTAACTTTTTGGAATTGTCTGGTATTTATGCATCATCATGCAGTGATAAGGTTCGTGACTGGATTTCTTGCATATTTCTCACCATAATCCTCTCATTGGTAATGGATTCAACATTCATGCTGTCATATACTGCACAAACGTTGGACATTCGTTCTTGTGGTGTCCTTCCATCTTGCACATGGTACACCAAACGACTTCTCGTTTGTCCTTGTTCTTATTCTGGTTTAGCTGGAACATGAGATTCTTCAAATCCTCCTTCAGTTCTTTGATAGTTAGGTTTGTTTGTTGGTACTGGTTTTCTTCCAGTTGCAAGGCTTCCTGCAGAGCCTCTGCCTGCATTTGAAATTTCTATTTTTGTAAAGGGTATTTTAAGTGTGGGAGTAGTGAATTGACAAATAGGTGTCAATGCTGCATATCGGTGATGAGGTATCTTAACTTTCCCTTCAATCGATTGAATCTCTAGTCAATCTCCCATACAAACTCTCCTGGTTTCTGTCTTATTTCGATCATCTCGTTCATGTACTGATCCTCTGAACTTGGCTTCTAGAACTCATTAATCAATAAATTCTTAATGTCTTTCAGTGTCCTGGTCATCCCAGGGGCACTGTTTGTGTCTAGACTCATGTACCAGTCTAGTGCGCAGTCTCTTAGTGTAATATCTAGTTGTGCGAGTTTGGTATCTTCATCAGTAATCTGTTTTTCTTCCCATATCTTTGCACAAATGAACAAGTGCTTCTCAGGGTCTTATGTTGCTTCTCCCAAAAATTATGGTAACTTGATGGTAGGATTGTGTCCTGCCATTCTGAATACTGAACTACTAGCTCCTCCATATGGTGTAGATACTTGACTAGTGTTGCCCGAACGGGCTCCTCCAGTTTTTGTTCCTTGTGTAGATGTACTTCCTGCTGTCGGACTTCCTCCGAACTACAGTTGTCTAAATGGTGGTGTTCTCTTTGGTGTATTAGTCGCACATGGGTTTATGGGTTCCACGCTAACATTAATATGGATAGGATGGCTACCTTCTCCTCCCGTTCTTGGACCTCTCATTTTCCTCTCACATGTTGCACGCAGGATTTCCTCAATCTTCTCCACAACCCGAAGAACCTCTAGCTCTTCCTCATCACTCGCCAAGCCTTCCCTCGTAGCTATAGCTCTCTTCTTGGTATTCACCTTGTATTGGTAGGGTTCTCTGCTACGCGTCTTTCCCATTGACATTAAGATCCACTTGATCTGGTCGTCGTCCAAGGGCTCCTCCTCCTTATTTCCTTTATCCTTCCTTCCATTTATCCTCACTCTGTTAGTGTTGCCCCCCTTCCCCCATGCACACAGGGAAGTTTAGTTGTCTGATTCCATTGTCATTATCCCTTTGTTATATAACAATATCTTAATAGAAGTATACACTGATTGAATGTACTTTTCTCGAGGTCCACGTAGAAATTCTTTCTCTGCTACATTGTATGACTTTGTTGTGTCCACGACAAACTCTGTTATGAAGCCTACCACAATACTATCAAGCCAAAAGTCCACTACGCGGGTGAATTTGTTGTTCACCTACTGTAACTACCCAATCTATACTAGGGTCCAATCTAGCTGTCGAATCTGGTTCGTCATGTGGTTATCCTTCAACCTTAGTATCCACTCCTGCAGTAGATGTGGAAAATCATAGAAAAAGACTTCGTTTAAATCAGTAAACATGTATTTGTCTAGATATTTGCGATGTGTGATTCTAGGGTTTCTATTGTCTTTCTGTAAAAACTCTAGCTCTTTGGTTCTTAACCAAGTTTCGATTTCTTATTTTGTGGGGTTCCAAGGTCTCAATATCCCCTTCTAATGGCTCATTTCTCTCTTCTTTTCTTTGATCGTTTCCCTCTCCTCCTATCTCATCTACTCAATCCTCCTTTGTTCCTTCCAATGGAAACATAACCATTTGTTGGTTACTAATTACTAGTTCTACTCTATCCTTTGAGTTATTGACCCAGGGTTCATGTATTTCGGGTTTTCAACAAAAGCCTCTAAAACTATCAGCCCTCTTGGTAAACCAGAAGGAAACACAACATGCAGAATGTGCCGAGTAGTCTCACCCGAGATAACTTTAATGGGTGGCTGTAAGACTCATGTGTTTATAGACTAGGATTGAGCGCAAGATATGGGATCTATATTCTGGACCATTTATTATAACTTGTGATTGCAATCTACTGTTATTCATGACTTATTCCTTCAATATCGCAACAGTATTTAAACAAGAAATGTAGCAACTCATTCATTCATTAAGCATAACAAATAACTACTGAAAACACGGTAAATATATGCATGCATTCATCCCATTACACAGATGTTACCGTAGTTCACCCCCTCCCAGGCTACGTCCACAAAGATTTGGCTCTTGGCTCTTTTATTATGGTAGTTCTTCATATTCGGTGTCGCGCGCTTACAATTCCTCTCATATGGGTAAGATATGTATGAGGCGAACTAGATCGCATTGGGATCCTCAACCTGCGATATAATCCTCAGATCTTCCTTCTCTCCTCTCCTCTAACTCAACAATCTTACAAAATAGTTCATAACCATATTACATATGGCATCAATTAGTACATATCTATGATGGAACAATACAAAACTGAACTAACAAGAAGGAACCCCCTATGATACCTATGTATCTATATTTATATATTTCAGGCTCTTCAACCATTTACAATATATTACCAAAACCCTAACTCTACCGACGTTAGGTATTCCTCCCATGCACGTGTGATGTTCTTCCTTCCAGCTATCACTTTCCTTGTGCATGCCTTCTTGCATGCGCACGTGCTGTGTTTTCCTCCAACTGTTACTTTAGTTTCTGCATGATTTCTTTCCACACGATCGTCCTTCTTTCCACTTTAGCCTACTACCAACAGTCTGTAACCATTTTTGGGTGCCTTTATTTAGGGTTTTACCTTCTGTAAATCCTATAAATGGGGCATTTTGTAATTTTGTAAAAGAGAATCTTTAGTTAATCTTTAGAGAAATCATTTTAGAGGTTGTTTGTCATGTATATGTATGTCGAATTGGATAAATGGTTTTTCTTGTGTAAATAAAGAAGGTATGATGTCGATTTTGTCTTAGGTGTAGACCAAGGTTAGGCATGCAACCTTTTATTTTGAATGAATAAGACAACAAGAGAGAAATACGCTCAAGGAATGTTGATTTTCCCATTTGGGTTTTGTTATCGCACAGTTTGTAGGAGAGGTTTAGGTAGCTTGAGTCAAGGCTTCAAACTAGCGTAACAGGAACTTCCCCACCCACTGTCACCTCGATGGGGAGCTCTTTCTATTTAGGGTGGCTAATCCCAAGGGAGACGTCCCTAGTAATCTGGGTTTCTGAAAGGTCTAAAAGGTCTAAGGATCAAGATAAGGGTTTCCTTTCACAGATTACT
>ML786402.1:59942-82728 GCA_009831015.1 Picea engelmannii | reverse complement strand
GGCCATGCAACCAAAGGTCACTGCCCTGGTTTGGTGACCAGATAGTGGCAATGTCATACTGCTAAATACCTATGAACATAATGGGCCGGCTCGTGATGAGACCTCCCATCCTCTTGGTTAGGTCTTGCATTTATTTATTTAGTCATTTTTCTTAGGGTCCCTTAGTTTCTTGTCGAGAGGCTTTTTATTGCCTTCTCGGGGATCCCCTGGGCGAAGCATCTCTAGGTTTTATTTCCTATGGATTTTATCTTTTACCAGCTGCTTTTACCCCCTGGGCCTTTAGCCCCTTCTTCCCACAAGACAAAATGTACCCTGAGAGGTCATCCTAATGGCCAGACTAGGGGAATGGGATGGATGGGCGGGGTATAAGATGTAAAAGTGATAAGATGGTGGGAGCAGACGATGGCTCTGCAAATCCCCCTTGGTGGCTATCCAAAACCCATGAATACCAGCTTGCTAAGTTGCCCCATTAATCACCCCAACAATGGTCAAGTGGATTAGTGTAAGATCCAAGCAGTCATCCGAAATGAAAGGAACCTAATGCATATATAAGAAGGTTATAATGATCAAATATGACACATACCATGATACCTCGGACCAATTACCTCATGGAGCAAGAGTCCTCTCTGATGCAAGCCCAGGCCGGTAGTGATGGAAGCTGCTACTGCTGACAGGACAAATCTGACGAAGAAGAAGAGAGATGGGCCCTCCAGGGCCATGGTCAAGTCAATCTCGCTCTCGGTATGATCATGTCTAGGACCATCTGGGCCTCGAGACATGATCTCCTAGTTATCCCTAGATATCGGGGATAACAGGTTTCCAGGGTAAAACCTATGTGTACTATGTGTTTTCGTTGTCATATATTTTATATCTTAAATATTGTTTCCTCTCTTATGCTAGGTTTAGCATGGAAGTATCCTCATTTCCTGACAAGGATGGTGGCTTAAGCTTCCTCAAATCTCCTATTGAATTCTCCAATTCATGCCTTCTTCTTTGGTGCCTAATATGAGACACTTCTGGATTGATTATGGAATCTTCACATACATAAAACTTCATCGTTGAGTAAGGAGGTGAGTTTTTTCCATGTGTTTTTCCAGTACTTATTGAATGACCATCTCTTCTATAGTTATCTCTTATTTCATGATGTTGGTCATCTTTCTCTTGTCTTGATGCTTATCAATTCCTTGCATGCTGATACAACATATTTAAGATTTGCATCACTTGAGAATTTATTTTATTTCTCTCTCTCATCAACTTCTCATTGTTTGTTTTGTAACTCTACATTTCTATTTTCAAGCTTCTCATAGTTTCTAATAATTTTTCTTGCTCCCCTCTATTATGGTGCCCATTGGATTTTGTCTTTGCATTAACAACACTAATATTTTGACCCTTGGATTCTTTCTCATGCTTGAAGGCTCCTTCTCCTTCCTCCATTTCCCAAATATGTATTCTTATCTTGAAATGATATATTTATATCTCTTAATTCTGTAAATGTGCAAGAAACCATTTTTGTTAGAATTTTGCATATTATAGAAATTGTCAATTAATTGTTTAGGGATTATTTTTCTTCTTAATTCATGATGAGTGTTATATATGCACTTAAAACACACTAAACATCCTCAATTAAATTTTCAACCTGGGGTAAGAAAACTTAGAGTTGTTACAAAATATATGCCAAAGGTAGAAGGACTGGTAGTAGGATACTCTAACTAAGGAAGGTAGTTATCTAAGGCTATTCTATTCAAACAAACCGATCTAATGAGAAAACCCTACTAAGCAAATTGAAACTATGTAACCTAAGTTCTTTTGGGGCAAGGATCGATGGATAGTTCTAAGAAAGCAAGTAAAAACCCTATGTAAAGAAAACTAGTTCATAACAATAAGAAAAAGCAACTATTAAGCATAACGATAAGAAAATAACAAAAGAAAACTACTTTAATTTGCCAACCTAAATTCAATGAGCAACTACCCTATGAAAGAAAGTAAATAAACAAGAAAGCAACTATTCTACTAAAGCAAGCAAACAATTAAGCAAGACAACTAGATAACCTATTAAAGCAAGTAAACAAAACAACTAACTAACCTATTGAAGCAAGTAAACAAAGCAACTAACTAACCTATTAAAGAAAGTAAGCAACTAACTACTCTAAGATAACTTCTACTACAAGTAATAAAAACTTCTCATTCAACAACTATCTAGCCTAAGAGGCAAGTGGACTATATTCTTAAAACTTCAAAATTATTTCTAATTCATGAAAGGAAATCTACTTAATTGAAAGCAAGAAGAACTAACAACTAATCTTTAATCTATGATAAGCAAACTACTCTCTAACCTATCAAAGAAAAATAATATCTATCCTATAACAACAATAAAACTATCTTCTAAGCTATGAAAGAAAGAAACTATATCTTTTGATCTATGAAAGTAGGAAACTATATCCTTTAACCTATGAAAGCAAGAAAACTATCCTTTAACCTATGAAAATTAGAAAACTATCTTTTAACCTATGAAAACTCAAATATAGTGTTGGTGGTTGTGTGAATTTCTTCGGTGTCGTATGATATCTTGATGGCACTTGACAACAAAGGATAATTCAAGTGGTATAAGTTCAACACTGATCTCAATAGCAAAGTGAAAGGTATGGATTAAACAATCCAATGAAAATTTAGCCATGACATAAACAATCGTCAATTACCCTGCATATTCATTTATTAACCATCAACAATATAACGAGATCATAATTATACTTCTACACTATGTAAGCAAAATTCATACTTAAACTCAATCATTAACTAAGAAATAAAATTGCAATCTAGTTCTAGGAAGGAAATTACATAAAATGAAACTATGATATACCTATTCTAACAATTCAAAATACGATAAGAAAAATGCTTAAAAACAGAATTAAAACATGACATATAAAAAGTAAACTAATGCATGTATTGACTAACAACTAGTTAAGAAACTTCTACAATAAAAAGACTGAAATTAACCCTATCCATCCACCAAATCCTTGTTAAAGAAAACCCAAATTAAAACTCTGTTCTACTCTATTTAAAACTCTGTTTTTAAATTTAATTCTAACAACATAAAATAAAACACAGCCTAATATCTAATTGCACATGAGGTTAGTCTAGGAATTTGGAAATTTGTTTCTATCTATCAAATCAATGCATATTAACACACACATTTATACTAACCTGCAAAAGAAAATCAAAGCAATTAAACTATAAAAACAAACTAATTAACAAGATAATAATGCATATACAGGAAATAAAGAGAGACAACTAAACTATAAAATGCATAAATAAACTAAGGAACAGTTACCAGACTGCTAGTGGGCCCCCTAGCAAGTCGTGGTCACTTTCTAAAATCACATCACAAGCTCAACAAGATGAATTCACCATTAAAACACAGAAACATAGTTTTATATAACTTCGGCAATGGAAAATGACAAAAATAAGAGAGAGTCACGTTTTTCTCCAATACACTACTTTATTGCTTCTTAGCCTATTGTCTAACCATCCTAGTGGTATTTATAAGTTTACAGATCAAGTGGTCAACCAAAAGAGGGTCGAACTACTTCTAAATTCAGAAATTTTCATTAAATGATGCCCCAACTGCTGAAAGGGAGTGGGCCAATAATCGCCCTGGTTAACAACCAAAATTGAGTTGTCAAAAGTTTAGTATCTAGAGGGGGAAAGCATGAAAAAAACTCACGTTCCCGATTCACCCATCACTGGCCACCAATACCATAACCACCAAGTCGCCCTCCATTTTTGTGCAAGACGTGGTGCTGGACGTAGTGCCGGATCGGGTACTCGATCGAGTGCTAGAAGGAGTGTCGGACTGAGTGCTAGAGGTAGAAACGTGGCACATTTTTTCCCTGTAACACCAAAAAAATGTGAATTAGATCTTTGGAATCATAAAATGTGATGAATTGTACTCAATATTGACATCAAACACGAATCATACATACATGGTGTAGATCATACCGTTTTAACACAAAATTCTTCAAAAATCTCCTTCAAAACATGAAAAACACATATGTACATTCAACAAAAGTGTCTAATAACTGTCATAAAATTGATCATATCTCAGGCCCAACATTACCCCCACACTTATGATTTTTCAGGTCCCACTACAAACAAAAAGAAGTTACCCCTCGTGACTAGGCTTGCTGAGGAGGATAAACTCTGGAAGCTTCTCCTTCTTGCTGTGAAGACTTTTCCTTATGCCTCTTATGTTGCTCCAGCTGTGCTCTGAGGCTGCGGTTAGATTTGGTCATCTCATCGACCAACCATTGAAGAGAGTTAACCTTTGCTTGGAGGACTACATTATCATGATGAAGGTGTGCATCTATTGTCTTCCTTTCCTCCAACTATTGGAGAAGCTGATGGTTTTCTTTCTGTAGCTTCTCTATGGTTGGGGAAAAATTGGTGATCTCCGAGGAAGGCTTAGATCCTTTGAGGGATGTGGACAATCTATCAGTTTTAGGATCTAAAGTAGGAAAGGGTGAAGTAGGAGTGATGGGGGATAGGTAAGGAGAGGTAGGCTCTGATTTTGTCTTTCTTAGTGGCTCTAATCCATTCGCAGAAACTTCCCTAAGTCTCTTATGAGGGCTCTCAAGTTTGGAGGACACTTGGATAGGATCCGAAGCAGGCATGGGTTTTGCATAAGGTTTGTTTCTTGTGCTCTGGGTACTCTTTCGAAAGGGTCCTTTACCAAATCGATTGGCTCCCCTCCTATTTGTGGGAATGATGGGAAAGTCTTGCTGAATTACTTCTTGGATATTTTTAGGTGTAGGATCAAGAGAGATTGAAGGCATTGGGGGGTTAACAATAGGGTTATTTTGGTCTTTTCTCTTGGTCTTTTTAACTGATGAATAAGTAGGGATATCAACAAGCTTTTTGTATTGTTCTGACAAAGAGAGGGTTTGTGCAAGGGGGTTTGGAGTTCTTGGAGAGAGAGGCTTGGATGGAGAGATAGTTTTTAGGCTAAGTGGCTTTTTGCTGGTCCTAATTGTCAAGTGAGGGTTTGCAAATCGATAGATAAAGGCATCCCAAGTTTTCCCCTGTTTCTCTAGTTCGGCTAGAACAAGGAGTTTGATCAAGCCATGGTGAAAGAGACTGTTGTTGGGGTTAGTCACATTCTTCCTCACTTGAGAGGACATCTTCTCCAAGATTTTTATAAAATAAAAGGGGAAGTTCAAAGGTTTTTTGAACAGAAATTGAGCCACCAATCTAAAATGACAAGCTTTGAAAGTGGAGTATCTACCTTCGTAGGTAATCAACCTTGTGATGATGATGAGGGGGTTGATCAATTCCACCTTTATCCACTCCCTAGACCTTTTTCTCCTGAACTGTTCTCGAATTTGGGCTTAAAAGCCCTGTTATAACTTGAGCGCGACAATTGGTGGTTTTTGAACCATTTATCTCCCATTCTTGGGAGATTTGTAGCTGCAGCAATGGGATATTCTAAGACTTCAAAGGTAAGAGACCCTACATGTGTTGTATTCCCATCGAAACAAAGGGAGAATTGCATGGAGAGGCCATCATCGTGGCCCTGCAAGGTAGACAAAAATGCCCCCTAGCCTGCGTGCAAAACCACCTACTTGCACTGTGAAAATTCGGGAATGGCAAAGAGATACACATAGGAAGAGGGTTTGTATCTCCTAAGCATTGTGGTAGAGGTGAAATTCACCAGGAAAAGGTGCGAACATGCCAAGAGATGGCACGAATTGGGCATGGGCTAAGCGCGATTTGAACAGGGGAAGAGATGGCAGAAGTTGGGTGCGATTTCTTCACACAGGGCAGAGAAAATGGCAAGGGAGAATGGAAATAATGGTTGCCCAACCTGATTTTGAATGTGCCTATAGTGGAGTAGGTTTCACACATGTGTGCACGAGCTTCCATGTGTGGAGAATTCGAATTCGACGGCTCAGTTTTTGGAGGTAATGCAATGATGCGCAATTATATCAATGTCCAATTCTTTTGACTTGGACATTTGATCATGAACATATAAAGAATCTTCAATCAATTGCATAAAACCAATTCAATTGAATGTAATTGAGTTCTAGTTTCCTAGAATCTAGGATAGTTACTGGTGTGTAATTCATATGGTACTTCGTTCAACAACTCATATGGTATTTCATATGGAACTTCATACGATACCTCTATGTTAAGTACAATTACACTTCTTATAATGGATAGCCTGCAAATTTGAAGTGTTTTTGACAATCACAGTGGTAAATGAGCAGAGGCAAAATGTTCCCTTGTTGTTGATTTTTCCATCATGCTCACTCAATCCTCTTGCATATGACATATAATGTCAAACCTACAATGAACAGGTTATAGAAGGTAAAAACATGTATTGTCAAACCTACAATGTACAACTTGTAATGAAAGATAAACCGATAAAAGTGGTATGTCTGTTAGGCAATTTATAGCACACAAGAGTTTAGCATTTCAAACATAACATGACTATTAGTGTAATAACCGGTATCATAGAAATAATACAAAAATTCTTGCAAAGTTTTATTTCTCTAGGAAATGATCATTTGCCAGCTCATGAACCCCTCCCCCACACCTAAGTATTGTGACACCTCACAATCAAAAGTATAGGAAACCAGTCAGTATCCCCCAATAGCCAAATATTTATAGTATGTCAAGTGTAGAATTAAATTTCACAGATTGGTCTGACGAGACGGTTAGAATATGGCCCCACCTATAGGATAAGAGATCCTATATATAGATAAGAAGAGATAGGCAAGAGAGTTTCAAGATATTCTTAGAGTTATTTCCCAATGGAAAGTGTATGAGATTCATTAACCTTAGCTTAACCACACATACTTCATATCAGCTTTGTCTGCAAGTAATGTCATACATCAGGACAAGTTTAAATTTATCATTTATTTTTGACAGATTACCATCTTCGCTAGGTAGAATGCCCCGCTGCCAGCAAGCTTGTTTAGTACTCCGACGAGTTCACCTAGTCATACCACAAGCCGGTACCTGTTGTCAGCAGACCTATTCAGTATCTCGGCGGGTTAGCCTTTTACACCCTCATAGACTGGCCCTCCATCTTTTAATATTTTAGTATAAGATTGCTTTATGCAAGAAGATGGGGGAACAAATCTGAAAACATTTTTTTTTTCAATTGGGATGGTATTTATGTTAGAGGATGACTTTCCGTTATATTGCTTAGTGATTGTCTCGATGTAAGGGGTACTTAAGCAGACGTGGCCTATCTAAAGATATGATATAATCAAGCTATTTAGTGTGTAGTGGATGGTACCATTGAGAAAGAACAAAAAGGTATCTCTAGGCCCAACTTACTTTCTTCCTTAGTAGTTATTGTGATGTTTCCATGACTAACCATTAATTAGACCTCCTTGTTACTCTTCGATAAAGACACTTGACTCACTTATTCAGGTTTCTTGGAAAAACTGTACGAGAGACCTCTAGGCTTGATAGTTATGGTATCAGTTCCTTATACGGTAGTGAAGAGTTTCAAGAGAAACTACTTTAGAATGCCTAAAAATGAGAATTCTTGCAAAAATATGGATAATTACAGTAATTCAATATTCATTTGATGCTTTAACAGACACAAAATTCAAGTGTAACAATTTGTGAAGAAAGATCCTTGAAACTGTGTAATCCTGGTGAAATAAATACTTACATAAATCTCTAGAATTGCCTTATTGACAAAATTCAAAAACTATTTACATATATACAGTAGGAAATTCAGAAAAAATTTCAAGAAAAAGGGGGGACTTCCTCATCTACTAAGGCCAATGCCTTGTCAGTTGACATGACCTGTAGAAAATCCTCTCTGGAAATGGGCTTATGATAAAATTTAATTCGGTGTCCATTTACCACAAAGGAGACTTGTCCATCGTCAATTGTTTTAATTTTTACAGCTCCATTGTCATATACAATGTCTACCTCGTAAGCGCCCAACCATTGGGTGGTGAGTTTGAAGGTTTTGAATCAGGAATCAAACAACAGATCCCAATCACCAGGTTGGAATTGTTTCTTCTTTATAAACTTGTCATGCCACTTGCTCCTCTAGTTTTGGACTAATATTGTCCCTTAGATGGCATCTTGCCTGATTTCATCCAACTCATTCAATTGTATGGCTTGCTACTTTTGAGCCTCATTTAGGTTCAATCCTAATTCTGCGGCAATATAGAAGGTACTTACTTGGAATTCTATTGGTAAAAGTACTTGTTTCCCGTACACTAGCTCATAAGGAGTGTGCCCAATGGTATTTCTCCAGGTGGTCTGGTATGCCCACAAAGCCTCTGGGAGCCTATCAGCCCAGTCCTGGTGATGTAACTGAACAGTCTTGGTCAAGATGGCTTCCAGAACTTTTTTTGTGGATTCTACCTGACCATTGGCCTGCGGGTGATATGGAGAATATTTACAATATTTAATACCATGTTTATCTGTTAGCTCTTTTATCAGCTTGGAAGTGAATTGAGTGCCTTGGTCGGTAACAATTTTATGAGGGACACCGAAGCAGGTAAATATGTATTCATAGATAAATTCAACAACAGACTTCTCTGTAGCCCTGAATAGGGCTTTTGCCTCTACCCATTTGGTGACATAGTCCGTACAAACCAAAATATAGTTCTTCCTACGGGACATGGGTGAAATTGGTCCTACAAAGGAGAGGGCCCACTTTTCGAAGGGTTCTATCATAACTTGGGCATGCAAAGGCATTTTGTCAGCTGACGTAGGTCTTCCTATCCTTTGGAAACTATCGCAACTTCTCACGTACTTGGCATCATCTTTGAAAATGCTAGGCCAATAGTAAACCGAATGTAACACCTTATATGTTGTACGTTTGTAAGAAAAGTGGACACCACATGGTCCATCATGACAACTTCGTAGTATTTCAGGTATCTCATCCTCTCTGACACATTTATGAATAATCAAATCAGGACCTCTGTGAAAAATATCATGACCAACCCAAGGTAATTAGCACTCTATGTAATAATTTTCCGCTTTTCATGAGGTGACAAATGAGACGGTAACTTCCTAGTGGCCAGATAGTTTTCCATATCTACAAACCATGGGGTATTGACAAAAAGGGAAACGAGATGCTTGTCTAGGAAACTATCATTTACAGGGATATCATTATCATCCTCATTTTTTATTCAGGAAAGAAAATCAACTACTACATTATCCTTTCCAGGTCGATCAAGCACAGTGATATTAAATTCTTGCAATAACAAAAGACACCTGGTCACTCGACCATTAGTTATGGGTTTATTCATGAGGAATCTAATGGCTGAATGATCGGTATGTACAAATACTTCATAACATGTAATTTAATGACGAAACTTGTTAATAGCATGAACAACTGCCAAGAATTCTTTCTTAGTGACTGTATAGTTTAACTCGACAGGGGACAAGTTCTTGCTCACAAAATAAATGGCATAGGACTGTTGGTCCTCTTTCTTCCCTAATACCCCTCCTATTGTGGTGTCAGAGGCATCAGTGGATATATGAAATGGGATATTCCAATTGGGCCCTCTAAGAACTGGTGCCACAGACAGCTTAGCTTTCAGGGTTTCAAAGGTAGTTTGACACTGCTTAATCCAAACAAAATCAACATCTTTTATTAGTAATCCAAACATAGGTGCAACAATCTTTCTAAAATTTTCAATAAGCCGTCGGTGATACCCGACATGTCCAAGAAATATTCTCACCTCTTTCTGAGTCTTGGGGAGTGGAAGTCTAACAATAACCTCAATCTTTGCAAGATCGACTTTTATCCCTTCAGATGAAGCATGATGTCCTAGAACCACTCCTTCATTAACAACAGTTTTCTTTTTTCGTGACATAGAGATAGGTTAATTTCCTGGCATCTGATGAGGACTTTTTCTAAGTTTTTTAAGGCTTCTTGGTAAGTTTTGTCATAGACTATGAAGTAATCCATGTATACCTCCACACAATCATGAATAAGATCAGCAAATATCCCTAATATTGCTCGTTGAAATGTGGCAGGAGCATTACACAATCAAAATTGCAAGACCCTATAGGCATAGGTGCCCCAAGGACAAGTAAAGGTAGTCTTATCCTAGTCCTCAGGTGCTATAAGAATCTGATTGTACCCGTTGTACCCATATAGAAAGGAAAAATGCTTCTTTCTAGACAAGGTATCTAAAACTTGGTCAATGAAAGGGAGAGGAAAGTAGTCTTTCAGAGTGGCTTTGTTGAGTTCTTGGAAATCAAAAAAAATTCTCCATTTCTTGGTCACTTTATTTGGAACCACTACAAGCGGGGACACACACTTACTATCAGAGATGGGATAGATAAATATGACATTTAACAACTTTTGTATCTCCTCCTTGACTATGTCTTTGAGTGTTGGGTTCATCCTTCTCTGGGGTTGCCTAACATGTGTTACTTCCCCCTGGGTATATATGTGATGGATGCATCTGTCGGTGTGTATACCCTTCATGTCAATGTATTCCCAGGCAAATGCTTTTGATTGTTCTTTAAGGATATCTACTAACTGTTTCTGTTGGTCTGCATCTAGCCCAGAGTTTATATGTAAAAATTTGTGTGGACTAATCTCGTAGGGCATAGTGTAAAGCATGGTAGACTCATCTATCTCGAAAATAAAAGATGTCGAATAAAAAATGGATGGGTCTAATTGTTCTTGAAATTCTTCCCCAAACATGTATTTAAATTGGGGAAAGACTATGGAAAATCCACACATGTGATAGCAGAAATAAACTGGTTTAGCACATTTTCTATTGTGTGCTCCTGAAGTGCCCATGCATGGTCACTTGGCAATATGGGTTCTTCCCAGTCCTCGTTCTCATATGGAAATTCAATCCACCATAGATTCTCCATAATAGGTTGATATGGAGGGTAAATGGTGAGCTTCTAACTAGAGAGACCATTTGAGATGGTCATTTCCCCTTCTCTACAACCACTAAATGCATTGGTTGTGGCTAGCCAAGGTCTTCCCAAAAGGACAGGATGGCCTTTGGTAGGATCCTTTGAATGAATAACAAGAAAATCTATGGGGTACTCCCACGAGGCTAAAATAACCATGACATCATCTAAAATTACTTTAGGTATAACCCTACTTTTATCTGCTAATTCCAAAATGGTTGGGGTAGGTCGAAGAAGAGGTTGTAACTGTAATTGTTCCAAGGTAGTAGCGGTCATAACATTGATGGATTCCACTTGGTCTATGAGAGTGTTTCCAATGGAGACCTCATTAATGGTTATAGCCACTATGGGGTTTCCTAGATTCCCATATATTGCTAGTTTTGGTTGCTCTGATATCTATTCGGAAAGTCCTCCTATCAAGTGTATTGTAGGGGCATCCTTTTTCTTCCTACCTGGCTTCTTGATACACAATTCTTTGACTACCTTATTGTAGATTGCAATGTCTTTAATGGCTTGAAGCAGGGGAACCTTGACACAAATATTTTTCAATTCATTCAAAATGTCAAATTCTGATCGGGTGGTAGGTTTCTCGATTACCAATCGGTCTGGATAAGGAGGGACCTTCGTAATTTGTGAAGGTTCATTTTGGGGAAGCTTGGGTTCTTGATTCTTTGGGATAATAACATCTTACCACCTAGTGTCATCCATGGGTTGTTTGGTGGTTTCTTCTTCTTCTTCCTAGATGACTACTGAAGGTCTCTGCCTCTCCAGAACTTTTCCCGATCTTAGTCGAATTTCCTGTAATGGGACAAGAGTAATAAAATATGTCGGGAAGGCCTGCATCTCAACATTGTGAAAAGGTTGAGGGGGATTATTATTGGGATTCAGAACTGGTTGTGCTGGTAATAGTGTTGGTCTTGGGGAGCTTGCATTTTGATATTTAGCAGTTGTTGTTGTAGAATAGGAGGTAAAGGTGGTGGAACAAAACCTGGCAGAAGTTTTTGGAGTGTTGTTCGGTGGGAACTGAGGATAATGATGGTTGGACATAGGGATAGGTGGAGCTTGAGGGTTTCCTTGGTTATGTCCTCCTCTCCATCCTTGAAATAAAGGATGTTGGTACTGAGTAGACTAGTTTTGCCAACCTAGTGAGTTCCATTGTTGTTGTTGTTGATAATAGGGTGGAACTTGAGACTGTAGATCCGGGTATGTGGGTTGATTCCTAGGATTCCATGGCCTCCTAGGTGCATAAGAAGACTCCCCAGGATCTCCACTCCTATATATGGCTAATAAACCGGGCAATGATCGAAAATTTTTAGTCACATGGTCTTCTGTACAGAAGCCACAAACTGAAATGTTATCTAATGGACATTCCCTTGAGGAATGCTTCCTCCTGCATCTTGGGCAATATATGTTGATTGCTGCATTTTCCTCCTCCTGTTTCTTTTTTATTTTTAGGGTGTCCAAATGGGAACCTATTGTGCTTAATATATATGTCTTGAAGTTCTCTAAAAGGTTCCCTATCTCTGCTCTTGTGATACCACCTAAACTAATTGGTTTTAAGCTTCTATTGTAAGGGTCCTGAACATTCTTTCCTGTTTTGGCTCTACTCCTTGAGTAATTTTTACACATTTCACATATTTCAGAAAATGGTTTATGATAGATGTCACATGATGCCATCAGGTTAAGCATCTCTAAATATTCTTCTAAAATTCCTTTAAGGAAAAGAGCCCTAATTTCATCCTCTGGGAGGTCATGGTATTTTGACTTCTGGGAGATATAACCAAATCTTTCCATACAATCTTCAAGGGTCTCGTCTTCTAACTGTTGGATTTTAAAGATGTCATTACGAGACTCTTTGGTCTTGCAATAGTCTTTGTACTTCTTAAGAAAAATGTCTTTTATGGATTCCCAAGACCTAATATTGGATTCTCCCAACCCCATGAACCATCTTAGTGCAGAGTCTTTGAGGGTGGCAGGAAAGAGTTTTAGTTTCTGGGCATCTTGTACGTAGTTGTATCTCCTACACAAGATGTCAAATTCAAATAGGAAGGTGTCTAGATCTTCACCGTTTTTATCATAAAAGGTAGGCATTGTTGAGAGAGGAATATTCTTTATGTTGACATTTGGAGTGGCGTCCAAAATCAAAAACCCGAAGGTAGTTTCAGTTTGGTTTCTAGTTTCTTCTTCCTCCCCATGTCTTACATTGTTATGGTCCTCCTGATCATCCATATTGGATTGGTTTCCAAAAAGAGAGTACCTAGGTGGTTTTATCTTTGAAGAGAACAAGGTTTCCCTTTGATGGAAAGGTCTTCCTATGGATTGGATGTCTAGGACTCTACTCGAGTCGGTTAGAGACTATTGGTGACAAAGTTTCTATGTCAGTTTTAGAGATAATTACATTGGATGAACTACCAAACAAAATATCCACCTATTCAGGGTCTATGATATCCTCAAAATTAGGCTCCCCTGGTGGTGGTGTAAAAGCAAAGGTTCTATTGTTTGGTTCTATAGAAGACTCAAGTGGTATTTCCTCCTATCATAATATGATTGATGCTTCAATTTCTTGTTCTATAGTTCTCCCTGTGTTAGTCTCTTCAGAGACTACTTTATCTCTTTGAGTTGAGTTAGCTCTTGTTTTTCGGTATCGGTCTGCGAAGCTTATGAGTGGAACATTCCTTCCCCCAAAAATGTCGGAAGGAACCTTGGTTGAAAGGTCTGATTTATATTTTATGTATATACCTTTTGGATCTCTAGGTTTATTCATGAAAGAAATCAAAAAGAAAAAGAAAAACTACCATTGGGTTTGGGGGAGACTGCAATAGCAAATGCGCATGTTCTTACCTCTCATCTTAAAGTTCCCCCGCCACCAATATAATAATAAGGTCTAGGAATGATCTATTTCCTAACTACTTCTTACCTTGAGACAACTCCCCGACAATGGCGCCAAAAATGATGGGTGTTATATATGCACTAAAAACACACTAAAAACCCTCAATTAAATTGTCAACCCAGGGTAAGTAAACTTAGAGTTGTATCAAAATATATGCCAAAGGTAGAAGGACCGGTAGTAGTATATTCTAACTAAGGAAGGTAGCTATCTAAGGCTAGTCTATTCAAGCAAACCTATCTAATGAGAAAACCCTACTAAGCAACTTGAAACTATGTAACCTAAGTACTTTTGGGCCAAGGATCGATGGATAGTTCTAAGAAAGCAAGTAAAAACCCTATGTAAAGAAAACTAGTTCATAACAATAAGCAAAAGAAACTATTAAGCATAACAATAAGCAAATAACAAAAGCAAACTA
Source organism: Picea engelmannii (assembly GCA_009831015.1). NCBI lineage: Eukaryota > Viridiplantae > Streptophyta > Pinopsida > Pinales > Pinaceae > Picea > Picea engelmannii. The sequence continues at coordinate 68,506 of ML786402.1, read as the reverse complement.
CTTTAACTTGCCAACCTACATTCAATGAGCAACTACCCTATGAAAGCAAGTAAATAAAAAACCAAGCAACTATTCTACTAAAGCAAGAAAACAAGTAAGCAAGACAACTAGCTAACCTATTAAAGAAAGTAAACAAAACAACTAACTAACCTATTAAAGCAAGTAAACAAAGCAACTAACTAACCTATTAAAGAAAGTAAGCAACTAACTACTCTAAGATAACTTCTACTGCATGTAATAAAAACTTCTCATTGAACAACTATCTAGCCTAAGAGGCAAGTGGACTATATTCTTAAAACTTCAAAATTATTTCTAATTCATGAAAGGAAATCTATTTAATTAAAAGCAAGAAGAACTAACAACTAACCTTTAATCTATGATAAGCAAACTGCTCTCTAACCTATCAAAGAAAAAGACTATCTATCCTACAACAACAATAAAACTATCTTCTATTCTATGAAAGCAAGAAACTATATCTTTTGATCTATGAAAGTAGGAAACTATATCTTTTAACCTATGAAAGAAACAAAACTATCCGTTAACCTATGAAAACAGGAAAACTATCTTTTAACCTATGAAAACTCAAATATAGTGTTGGTGGTTGTGTGAATGTCTTCGGTGTCGTATGATATCTCGATGGCACTTGACAACAAAGGATAATTCAAGTGGTATAAGTTCAACACTGATCTCAATAGCAAAGTGAAAGGTATGGATTAAACAATCAAATGAGAATTTAGCCATGACATAAACAATTGTCAATTACCCTGCAAATTCATTTATTAACCATCAACAATATAACGAGATCATAATTATACTTCTACACTGTGTAAGAAAAATTCATACTTAAACTCAATCATTAACTAAGAAATACAATTGCAATATAATTCTAGGAAGGAAATTACATAAAATGAAACTATGCTATACCTATTCTAACAATTCAAAATACGATAAGAAAAAAGCTTGAAAACAAAATTAAAACATGACATATAAAAAGTAAACTAATGCATGTATTGACTAACAACTGGTTAAGAAAATTATAAAATAAAAAGACTGGAATTAACCCTATCCATCCACCAAATCCTTGTTAAAGAAAACCCAAATTAAAACTCTGTTCTACTCTATTTAAAACTCTGTTTTTAAATTTAATTCTAACAACATAAAATAAAACGCAACCTAATATCTAATTGCACATGGGGTTAGTCTAGGAATTTGCAAATTCATTTCTATATATCAAATCAATGCATATTAACACATGCCTTTATACTAACCTGTAAAAGAAATCAAAGCAATTAAACTATAACAACAAACTAATTAACAAGATAATAATGCATACACAGGAAATAAAGAGAGACAACTAAACTACAAAATGCATAAATAAACTAAATAATAGTTACCAGACTGTTGGTGGGCCCCCCAACAAGTCATGGTCACTTTCTAAAGCACACCACGAGCTCATGAAGATGAATTCACCATTAAAATGCAAAAACACAGTTTTATATAACTTCGGCAATGGAAAATGACAAAAATAAGAGAGAGTCACGTTTTTCTCCAATACACTACTCTATTGCTTCTTAACCTATTGTCTGACCATCTTAGTGGTATTTATAAGTTTACATACCAAGTGGTCAACCACAGGAGGGTCAAACCACTTCTAAATTCAAAAATTTTCATTAAATGATGCCCCAACTGCTGAAATGGAGCGGGCCAATAGTCTCCCTGGTTAACAACCAAAATTGAGTTGTCGGGAGTTCAGTAGCTGGAGGGGGCAAGCATGAACAAAACCCATGTTCCCAATTCGCCCATCACTGGCCACCAAGACCATAACTGCCAAGTCGCCCTCCATTTTTGTGCAAGACGTGGTGTTAGATGCAATGTTAGATCGAGTACCGGATCGAGTGCTGGAAGGAGTGCCAAAGGTAGAGACGTGGTGCGTTTTTGCCTTGTAACACCAGGAAAACATGAATTAGATCTTTGGAATCATAAAACGTGATGAATTATACTCAATATTGACATCAAACATGAATCATACATACTCGGTGTAGATCATACCGTTTTAACACAAAATTCTTCAAAATGCTCCTTCAAAACATGAAAACACATATGTACATTTGGCAAAAAAGTCTAATAACTGTCATAAAATTGATCATATCTCAGGCCTGACAATTCATGAAGAATTATATCATAGTTCTCCCAATTCTAAAAAATCCAATTTATCCTTCAACGAAGCAGCTTTTCAATGACTATTTTCTTTCCCAGTTCCAAGTCTTGAGAAAAACATTATTGGTGACAAAAATAGCAAAGGAATATTCATTAGCACATGAAACATAGTAACAACGCTAAAAAACCATCTAATAATTCCTTCAGATTTTAAATTGGTCATTGATCTAGTTTCCTTTTGGATCCAATATTTATTGTCGATATTCTCACTGGCATGCCATGAAACCTCAATGCACACCAGTCGTCCGATCATTTCTTGATCAGATCTCAGTCGTTGATTTTCCTTAATGGATTCACCGTGGATCTAATTCATATATATTATTCATTTAGGGCTTCCCCGATCTCCAAGTTGTACCCTCTAGTTCCATCACACTCACTTTGCACTTATACTTAGATTATTTTCCATTATTTTCTTCGCCGGTCTATGATACATCATGAGTCGTCAGATCCTTCACCCTCTGGTCTGTATAATCTATGACACATGATGATCTCCTGGATGTTGGATCTATGAAACGTGGTGACCTCCTAGCCACCTGATCAATTCTCCATACTTATTAATTTTCTTAGATCTCACCATGAGAAACGGGTCTTCAACACTTTCCTGACTTTGGTATCTGTGATCCTGTCTATCTAACTGATTCTTCTTACTTAGTCGATTTTTCAAGATGTCACCACGAGTCTGCGGAACATATCCATTCTACTGATTTCTTCTCAATACTTATCCATTTCTTTGAGATATATCCATTCAATGTGTTCTTCATACTTAACTAATTTTCGACATCTTATCGTGGTTTCATGGGTCCGCAGGTCCACAACATTTCTTCACATACCCTCGACTCTTCATTGTTCTCACTACCTCTATGATATCTTGATACTTAACCATTTGTTTAGATATATCCACGCTCCATGACATCTTGAAATTTAGTTTCTTTCTGATTTCTTTCCATGGCTGTGGGCCTACAACATTTACCCAAGACATACATAGCTATGATATTGTATGCTCGATCGATCCACTCTTGGTACTTAGCCTATTTCTAATATTTTTCCATGGGTTCCTGTGTCTATCAGGCTACCTCACTTCTTCACATAACCCCAATCCTCTGTCGTGGTCACCACCTCCGAGACATATTGGGACTTAACCTATTTTCCACTTCTTACCAGGGGTTTGTGGGTCTGTAGGGATACCAGACTTCTTTCCATACCTTTTATCCTCCATCATGCCTCACCACCTCCATGATATCTTGGGACTTAGGCAATTTTATAATTCCTTTTGTGTAGACATTGAATATGAGGTGTCCTCCACATGGGATTATGCTGATGTGGAACTATTCTGGATGCTAATGAGGTTTTTATCATAGTGCTAACGTGGCTGGGATGGCCCACTGACATCGACCCCCCTCCAAATATTTGATCTCCAGATATCAACGACTAATGTTAACTGCCTCTGGATTCATGGTTCTTTCTCACAAAAGTTAATTTCCTTAAGTGGGGTTCCATACTCTCCCACTTTATTTTAATCAATATATATTCACATTTTCTTTATAAACTCTTGGTATTCACTTTTATCTTGTGAATGTGGGATATACATCTATACATCAACAATCACCATTTACATTGGTTTATTGATGCAGGAGCATTGCCAACAAAGCATAAGTGTAGAAGACAGTTGGGTGCACTAGTGCACATTTTGAAATATTTTGAATTTCAAACGATCAATGTATTAATGTGATATCTGACAAACCTTTTAAGCCATGAATGTCTTAAATGATCGGCGGTTGAGCCATCATGTAAGGGTGATGGGGGAATGTATTTTTCTTTAATGAATCAGATCGCAGTACAGATTTGGAGCTTGCACTCTTATCTGTTTGACTCGATATTTATTGCAATAAGTGCTAAGTAGTTGATAACATTCAATTTCATTAATATAGAGTAGAGTAGTTGGAGGGAAGAACTCGAGAGATTCCCTTTGTATAAATCTTTGTAATATTGTCTAGTAGAGGTTGTTGTTGAAGGCTATTGGATCTAGTATGTAGATTTCCATTGTAAGCTATGAGAGGGAGATGCAAAGAAACATTTTATGAATGTATGGAAGTTTTAGTTTGATGAATATAACAAAGATATATCATCCCAAATATGTGTTGAGTATGTGCCTATCTGAATGAATGGTAGAGTTTCTGTCGTTTTTCAATTCTTTGTTATTTATGTTCTTAAATCCATGACTGCATTTACTTTGTTGAATGTATGAGCCATTGTGAGGAGTAGATAAGTTTCAATCACTCTCTTCAGTGAGCGAGTGCAAGGTGTGCATAATGTCCGTGAGGAGTGCGTGACCGAGTCTGTTTCGACTCGAAAACTCAGAAGAGGTAGTGAAACTCATATGTATGTAAGGAGTGAATCGACGTTCGCAAGGAGTGAGAAATAGAGTTTTCAAACTCAAAATCTCAGGAGTATTAGCGTGATTTAGTCATGAGAGATAGAAGTGGTTGGAGAATATTCACAAGGAGTGTGAAGTCATCCAAAAAAATTGAATTGTGGAGAGAAATTCGTTGTAAGGTGTGCACAGATCGAGTTCTCGACTAAGTGTTGAAGATATTGTTCAAAGGAACAAAGGAAATCGAAGAAGGAAATCTCAGGAGGGAGAGAGGAAAAAATATTCAAGGAAAGGAGTCCTTTAACTTCTCGTCAAAGTTAGTGGGCAATATTCATCCTCAAAGGGAAGCGAACGATCCCAAACCATTCGATCTGGTGAAGTTGCAAGGAGGAGAAATGTGAAGTATTTCGATACCTCGGAGATTTGGCAAGTTTAAAACTTGACGAAGGTCAAGTCGCGAAGTCCGAAGTCACGATTCAATCTCAACCATTGATCATAGGAGAGAACGTGGCAATGGATTGAGGAGTTTGGAAATCAGAAGGTTGGAGGTTGTGAGTGGAATGACCTAGAGTTCATGAGGTCGAGAAGTCCGAACCATAGTGGGGATGGCGAATCTAAGGAGACATGTGGCAGGGGTTCAAAACCTTGAAGAAGAGTACTCCAGAAAAAGTTGAGGGAAGGATTTGGGATATCCCTGAAGTACGAACCGTGAAGGAGATAGACCTGCGATCATAGTCATGGTCACTTGCAGAAGACACCTGTGCATGTGGGTAAAGCAATTTTGGGTGCCCAGAGGGACCCAAGGAGTCGCTCCGACTCAATAAAATTAACGATCCAAGACCGGGAGGTTGAGCATCCCTTTGGAGAGAAGGGGGGTTTGTGTCAAGACTGGTATTAGAGTGAGTACATAATTGAATTCTGTAAGGAGAGGTATTAAAAGCGTCAACACAATGCTGCCTAGAAGACGTGTTGAGTCACATGTAGCCAATAGAGCTATGGAAAGAGAAATGAGAGAATTGCATGCAAGGATATATGCCATGGAGACAATACAAAGGAGAGAGCCTGATGCTGGAGATGTCAGCGAGGCAAAGAATGAAGAGGTCGAAGTTGAAGAAGCTGTGGCTGGGGATGTAGTGGAAGAACACTTACTGAAGGTGGTTTTCAAATTGGGTTCCAGAGCGAAGATTGACATCCCTATGTATGAAGGAAATTTAGACATAGAGGAATTGATTGAATGGATACAAGCAATGCACAAGTATTTCGACTATGAGGATTTCGAAGAGGGGAAAAAGGTAAGACATATTGTCACTAGGCTGAAAGGACATGCATCATTGTGGTGGGATGAACTACAGGCCGACATGAGGAGAAAAGGAAAGAAAAATATCAAGAGTTGGGATCGAATGGTAGCCAAGTTGAGGATGAAATTCATGCCCAGGGATTACCAGATAAATCTGTTCATGAGGATGTAGAACCCAAGATAGAGAGGATTGACTGTGAAAGAGTACACAACATAATTCTACAAGTTGAACATTAGATATGGACAGAGAGAAAGGGATGAAGAGAAAGTTTCCAGATACATTAACAACTTGAGGTATTATATCCAGGATGAAATTAGTATGGCGACAGTCAGGACAGTATCAAATGGCGCTGAAAGAAGAAGAGAAGTTAGCTAGGAAGAAGAGTCAACAAAACATAGGTCGCAGCTTGAACAGAGGCAAGGGAGTTGTCCAAGATAAAGAAAAAAAGCCTAAGGATGAGGCGGAGAAACCACATAGTCACTTTGAGAAAGGAGGAAGTTCCCAAGGAGGGCATAGTGGTGGTAGAAGTTATTTTCCCAGAGGAATAGGAAGAGGAGAGGAGGAGAAGTGAGGTGTTATGCCAGTGGAAAAACAGGACACATGTCTTGGGATTGTCCCGAGAGAAAGAAAGGAGGTGAAGGTCATATCTCATAAGCATAGAAGCAAGATGCTGAGACAAAAGGTGCAGAGGATGGAAGGTCCTTAATGATGAAGAAGGTTCTTTTGAAGCAAGAGCTAGAGATTGAAAAGCCAGTGCAAAGGAACAATTTGTTCGGGACAACTTCCAAAACGAAGGACAAAGTTTGCAAGGTTATAATTGACAGTGGGAGAATTGACAACCTAGTATCCATGGAGATGGTGGAGAGGCTAGAGCTGGAGACAACTGCACATCTGAAATCATATAAAGTCTCATGGTTGTAGAAAGTTCATCAGGTAACAGTTACTAAACAATGCCTGGTTGAATTTAAAATAGGAGGATATAGGGATGAGATCCTATCTGATGTAATTCCTATGGATGATTGTCATGTTTTATTAGGAAGACCCTAGAAGTATGACATAAATGTTATTCATGATGGGAGGAGGAATACATACATCTTAGAGAAGAACGATATAACACACATGTTGTTGCCAATCGAAGAAAAGAAGCTGAAAGATGAAGCCAATGCGATCATACTTCTCATGAGTGGGAAGGAACTCCTGAATGAAGTAAAGAAGGAGCATGAGATGCAGTTTGTTGTAGTGAGGAAATCGAGGGTTATCCTTACCAGTACTTCACTGGAATATTTTCCTGAGGAAGTTCAGGAGCTACTAGAGAATTTTGTTGATATTGTAGTGGATGAGTTTCCAAACTCATTGCCACCTATCAGAAGCATCAATCATCACATTGACTTGATACCAGGATCAAGCCTGTCGAATAACAAAACGTACAGGTTGACGCCTCAAGAGAATTAGGAGGTGAAAAGATAGGTTCAAGATCCGTTAGACAAAGGATTGGTCCGAGAAAGCTTGAGTCCATGTGTAGTACCAACTGTATTAAGCCCAAAGAAAGATGGAGGGTGGAGAATGTGTACGGACTCGAGAGCCATAAACAATATTACCATTAGATATAGATTTCCATTGACAAGGATTGATGACTTGATGGATTTCTTGATTGGAGCCAACTATTTTTCAAAAATAGATTTGAAAAATGGATATCAACAGATCAAGATGAGAGAAGGCAATGAGTAGAAAATGACATTCAAGAAAAATGAGGGGTTGTATGAATGGCTTGTTATGACGTTTGGCTTAACAAATGCCCCAAGTACTTTTATGAGACTGATGAATGAAGTGTTAAAGGATTTCATTGGTAAGTTTGTGATTGTATATCTGGAGGATATATTGGTGTTTAGCAAGAGTAAAGAGGAGCACTTGAGACATTTGGCATTGGTAATGAGGAGGGTGCAACAAGAGAAGTTGTTAATCAATATGAAAAAGTCCTATTTCTTGAAGACAGAGCTCATATATTTGGGTTTTGATATTTCTCCAAATGAGTTGAAGATGTTGATTAAGGTTGGTTTTCATTGATGTCAACCCTTGAAGAAAGCCCCGTAGCACAAAGGTTTTGGTAATGGACCCAATATTGTTTGATGCAAAGATGACTCATTATTGTATTGTCATGGTTGATAAGAAGTAAAGATGGATGAACGCCAAAGTGGTCCCCTTATGGTGAAAGCCCTCACGGGAAGACGCTTTGCGGAGTAAGAGAACCCATGCTTAATTGTGGAATAATGAGATGAAGGACAATGAATTTGTTAGGTAAACCATCCTATATGGATAGTTCTTGTCATTCCATTTTTGGTGGTATGTGGAACATCACACAACTCCTCATGGTTAGAGAGTTATGGCCATGAGAAGTTGGATACCCCAGGTTTGGGTAATGGACCCAAGTTTGTTTGATGGATAAAAACATGAGTTATGATATATTTTTTGATAATACTATTCTATATGGATAGTACATGTCATTCCATTTATGGTGGTATGTGGAACATCACATAACTCATGGTTTGAGAGTTATGGCCTTACGAAGTTGGAGGGCCCTCATATGTCATCTAGAAGCCCCAAAAGGTCAAAGTAGTCAAAGTGGTTTAAGAGATTTTAAAAGGTAAATAATAAAGTGAAGTAATGAGTGTATTATAATT
>ML786402.1:23683-53373 GCA_009831015.1 Picea engelmannii | reverse complement strand
TTTTTCTATAATGATTCAGACCCTGAAATTGCTATTACATTGAGAAAACATATCCAAGTATTTTTGGTAAAAAATTCATCTTGTGGGTCATTGTATTGTTGGAGTTACACTCTGTCGAAAATAGGGTTTGTGGCTAGTCCTGAAACTAGTCAAAAACAAGTGTTTCAGGTAAAAATGTCATAAATTCTTCATAACATATACAAATTCAGTGAAACCAAATGTGTTTTTTAGGGTACAGTATGTATTATTCCATGTAATAGTTTCATACCAATTCAACAAATATTTTGTGCGGGGCATGCTCTACAAGGTCGCTCTCTAGAATAAGCCAGAATTCAACAAGGTATGCCATTTTTTCTATAACTCCTTTTCTGAGAGGTTCCAAGTAGTGACACCTATAGGAATTGCATAAAACACACTGAAGAACATTGTGTATCTGTTTCATATCTTTATACATTACAGGTACAAAGTTATGATTACTTCAAGTTAGGGTTGTTGACTAATCCAAAACTAGGCATGTGAGACTACAGAAAAGTTTGATGAAAATGCTAGTCTCTTGTTGTTGATGTTAAGGAAGGTTTGCAAGAATGTGATCATATAGACCAGGTCTATTAAAGAGATACAAATCCAATTTTTATGATGAAATTGATGAGGGATTTTGGTTGAGGTACATGTTGAGTAAATGGTTGAGACAAGTAGTTGATGAGTTGGCACATACATGAGGTGTATAGTTGATGATGTTTGTACATATTGATGAGTCATAGTTGATGAGTAGTTGACACATGATTGGTACATACTTGGTACATGGTTGGATGCACTTTTTTATGGTATAGGTTGATTACAGGTTATTTGGTACAAGTTGGTGCATGGTTGATGCACTTGTTTATGGTACAGGTTGATTACAGGTTGAGGTACAAGTTGATGCATGGTTCATATTTATTGGTACAAGTTTACAACGGCATATCTCATAGTGTCAGGTTGACAGTGGTTCCATCATTCTACTTCTACTTCAGGGTGGCAGGATGAGGCAAGGATAGGTGGTTGTAGCCACCTTCCGGTTGTAGCCAAAGAACATAGGGGGTTGTAGCCTCCTTCTGGTTGTAGCCAGAGAATTGGGGAGTTGGAGCTTCCCTCAGATTGTAGCCTGAGAAACTAGGGGGTTGGAGCCTCCTTCCAGTTGTAGCTGGAAAACAAAGGAAGTTGGTGCTTCCAATGAATGTAATTCTTCAAGACATATAAGAAAAAGCATTCCGTGGTTTTCTCCCGATTTGGGTTTCCACGTAAAACACTGGTGTACTGTGTATGTGTATGTTTGTTTATTTGTTCATTGCTTATTTACTCTTTAATTATTGGATGATGATGCTTCATTGATATAACACTTGGATTATATGGTTAAAAATGATTAAATTGCTCTATTACTAATTCACCCCCCCTCTTAGTAATTCAACAGAAGATGGATCCCAAAAAGGTGAGAGCAATCAAAGAATGGTCATCACCAAAGAATATCTTTGAGGTAATAAGATTCCATGGGTTAGAAATTTTTTATCAGAAGTTAATCAGGAATTTTAGTGGGATTAGTGCTCAAATGATGGACACAGTGAAGAAAATACACAAGTATTTCAAATGGACAGAAGAGGTTGAGAGGAGATTCAACATATTGAAGGAGAAGATAACTGAACGACCGATTCTGGTTCTACCATATTTTGGAAAAACATTTCAGGTAAGGTGTGACACAAGTGGAGTTGCAATTGGAGTGGTCTTAAGTCAAGACAACAAACCTGTTTCATATTTCAGTGAGAAGTTGAATGAAGCCAAAATGAAGTACTCCACTTACGACAAAGAGTTCTATGCCATAATCCAAGCATTGAAGAAATGGAGACATTATCTCATACCGAAGGAGCTTGTTTTGTATAGAGACAATCACGCTTTGCAATTCATAACCAGACAGGAAAAGTTAAACCAGAAACATGCTAAGTGGATAGAGTTTATGCAATATTTCACTTTTGTCATTAAACATATTTCTGGAAATGCTAACAAGGTTGTTGATGCATTGAGCAGGAGAACTTTGATTTTGTAGGAATTTCAATTCAAGACCTTGGGGTTTGATCACCTTAAGGAAATGTACCATAGTGATCCATATTTTGGAGAAGCATATGAGGCATGGGTGAATCCTGTGCTCAGAGACAGAAGCTAGTGGGATGAATATCTAATTTAGGATGGGTTGTTTTTCAAAGGATGCCAGTTGTGCATACCAATATGCTCGGTGAGGGAGAATTTGTTGAAGGAAAAGCATAGCAGAGGTCTAGCCGAACACTTCAGCCACGAAAAAACATTTTCTCAATTGGATGGTTCATATTATTGGCCAGGTATGAGAGCGGAGGTGAATAAATTTGTGAACAATTGTAAGATTTGATAGTATGCCAAGGGAAAGAAAAAAAAACACTAGGTTGTATCAGCCATTTCCTATTCCAGAGAGGCCTTGGGATGTAATAAGCATTGATTTTGTGTTGGGATTGACAAGGACACAAAGAGGAAGTGATTCCATATTTGTGGTGGTAGACATATTTTCAAAGATGGCACACTTTATCCCGTGTTAGAAGACCAGTGATGCAACACATGTTGCAATTTTGTTTTTCAAAGAAGTTGTGAGACTCCATGGATTGCCCAGGAGTATAGTTTCAGATAGGGATACCAAATTTGTTGGTCATTTCTGGATAACCTTGTGGAAAAAGTTGGAGACAAATCTATCTTTTAGTTCTGCATATCATCCATAGACAGATGGACAGACCGAAGTGGTGAATAGAAGCCTAGTAGATTTGTTGAGGGGTTTGGTCACTGACCACCATAGTCAGTGGGATCATATTCTAGCACAATCCGAGTTTGCATATAATGACTCAGTGAACATAAGCACTGGGAAGAGTCCATTTCAAATCGTGTATGGGATGAATCTGAGAGGAGTTTCAGAGTTAAGTGATCTAAATAAAAGTGAGTTTATAAGTGTGGGAGATGAAAAATTCGCCGCAGAGATGCAAAAACTTCACAATCAAATCAAGGAATCGCTGAAGAAGAGCAACAATGAGTACAAATGCAGAGTTGATTAACACAGGAGAAATATTGAATTTGAAGTTGGTGGTCAAGTTCTAGCACATATCAGGAAGGAAATATTCTCGAGGGGAACATACAATAAGTTGAAATTGAAAAAGATAGGTCCATGTAAAATCTTGAAGAGATTTGGTGAAAATGCTGATGAGTTAGAGCTTCCAGAAGATGTGGGTATATCGCCCATATTCAATATTGTAGACCTGTATCCGTACAAGGAAGATGGATTTGAAAGGTCTGAAGATCAAAGAAATATCCAGTGGGAAAAACAGATGCCTATAGCAGAGAAGCCACAGATGGAAAAGATCATAGATCGACGAGTTGGTAAGAAAACCCGAAGGAAGACATATTTTGAATACTTGGTAAAGTGGAAAGGAAGACCAGCAGAAGATGGCAGATGGGTTGGTGAAACAGAGATCCAAAAGCATGGAATATCAGTGCAAGAGCTCATGGACAGGATTCCATGAATTTTTCATCCAAGGGAGTATGATGTAGGAGCATCGTCAGCAAAGCACAAGCATGGAAGACAGTTGAGCGCACTAGTGCACATTTTGAAATATTTTGAATTTCAAACGATCAATGCATTAATGTGATGTCTGAAAAACCTTATAAGCCATGAATGTCTTAAATGATCGAAGGTTGAGCCATCACGTAAGGGTGATGGGGGAATGTATTTTGCTTTAATGAATCGGATCACAATTTACATTTGGAGCTTGTGCTCTTATCTGTCTGACTCAATATTTATTGTAATAAGTGCTAAGTAGTTGATAGAATTCAATTTCATTAAGATAGCATAGAGCAGTTGGAGGGAAGAACTCGAGAGAGTCCCTTTGTATAAAGCTTTGTAATATTGTCTAGTAGAGGTTGTTGTTGAAGGATGTTGAATCTAGTATGTAGATTGCCATTGTAAGCTAAGAGCAGGGAGATGTAGAGAAAAGTTGTATGAATTTATGTAAGTTTCAGTTTGATGAATATAACAAAGATATATCGTCCCAAATATGTAGTGAGTATGTTCCTATCTGAATGAATGGTAGAGTTTCTGTTATTTTTCAATTCTTTGTTATTTTTGTTCTTGAATCCATGATTGCATTTACTTTGTTGAATGCATGAGTCATTATGAGGAGTAGATAAGTTTCAATCACTCTCTTCAATGAGCGAGTGCAAAGTGTGCATAGTGTTCACGAGGAGTGCGTGATCGAGTCTGTTTCGACTCGAAATCTCAGAAGAGGTAGTGAAACTCATATGTATGCAAGGAGTGCAGCGACGTCCACAAGGAGTGCGAAATAGAGTTTTTAGACTCGAAATATCATGAGGATTAGCATGATTTAGTCATGAGAGATAGAATTGGTTGGAGAACATTCGCAAGGAGTGCGAATTCATCCACAAAATTTGAAGTGTGGAGAGAAATCTATTGCAAGGTGTGCATAGATCAAGTTCTCGATTAAGTGTCGAAGATATTGTTTAGAGGAACAAAGGAAAATCGAAGAAGGAAATCTCAGGAGGGAGAGAAACATAAATTTTCAAGGAAAGGAGTCCTTGAACTTCTCATGAAATCCAGTGGGCAAGATTCATCCTTAGAGGGAGGCGAACAATCCTAGACCATCGGATCTGGTGAAGTTGCAAGGAGGAGAAACGTGAAGTATTTTGGTACCTCAGAGGTTTGACAAGTTGAAAAATTGATGAAGGTTGAGTCACAATGTTTGAAGTCACGATTCAATCTCAACTGTTGATTATAGGAGATCACGTGGAAATGGATTGAGGAGTTCGAGAATCAGAAGGTTTGAGGTATTGAGTAGAATGACCTAGAGTTCACAAGGTCATGAAGTCTAAACCATAGTGGGCCCGACGAATATAAGGAGATGTGTGGAAGGGGTTCGGAACCTTGGAGAAGAGTACTCCAGGATAAGTTGAGGGAAGGATTCAGGATATCCCCAAAGTTCGAAGTGTGAAGGAGATGGACCCACGGTCATAGCCATGGTCACTTGCGGAAGAGAATTGTGCATGTGGGTAAAGCAATTTTGGGTGCCCGTAGGGACCAAAGGAGTCACTCTGACTTAGTAAAATTAACGATCCAAGGCCGGGAGGTCGATCAACCCTTTGGAGAGAAGAGGGGTTTGCATCATTTATTCATTCTTGATTCTTTAGCAGGTCTTCACGACCCGATGTTGTATCCTACATCTTTATCTCTAGTCCATATAGGTCCAGTGTTGAAACCAAGGCTCTGATACAAATCCGTAACATATCCAGCCACCAGGATGTGCCAGGCTACTCCAAAAGTGCTTTCCAAGAACCATCTAAAAACCACATTGTAATGCACCAAGCCACCAACAAGCTGGATCATGAAAATAACAAGACTAATCTCAAGTATTAAGGTCAATCTTTGATAACAAAATTAATTCAAGAAAACATGAAGAAGATAAGGTAGAAAAACATGCATTTAACAAGAATCAATCTGAAAACCTTAAAGAAGATTTATCGTGCCATGCACAACCATATCTAACAAGAATATATATATATATATATATATATATATATATATATATATTGGATATGAAAATATTAGAAATGCTAATAATACACAACATAATGACAAATATAAATAGAGAAACCATATAATAGAGAAATAACATATCTTAAAGATAACAATCACCAACTGGATGTGGGCCAAGGACATTCCACCCAAAAATAGGCATTGTTGTTCCAAGTCTCAACAATAGGTCACCCTCAAGCTAGGGCTATGAATCCACAAGGATGGTTTCCATGGATACACTTAGATTCCCAAATTAGTCAGTAGTCAAGCTCTCACATGTTTCTCAACAAACACTCAACAATCCATAGTACACCATCTATCTTCTCTCTAGTATACACAACCCAAGAGCATGGACCCCCTTCTCTTCCATGCAGTCCCTCAGGTTGTTCATATCCTTCCAGGGATCCAGTTCTTCTGAAAAATAATCTCCATTTTGGGACTCTCAAGACTCGTAGTTGTGATCAAGTCTGATTCATGCCAATGCCTCTCAATCATACATGCATGACTCTATGGTTGGAATACACTAACAACTTTCTAGAACCATAAACAATGGCTTCCTTCTTCAACAACGCGTTCTCTTGTTCTCCCCAAGAACTAAAATGAGGATGAATTTTCAGATCAACAAGTAGGAAGAAAATAATGAGGAAGAAGAAGAAAAAGAAGAAGAATAAGAAGAATCCTCCAAACCGCTCAAAGATGGATATATATATATTCTTGGAATCAATAACCACATGGAATTTTCCCCAAGAAGCTCATGTAACTGATTCTTTCTCTCAATAAAACTTCCAATATGGGTAAAATAAAATGTAATATAAATACTTATCCCTTTTATCCCCCTCTCTCATGGAATCATAGCCCCCTATCTCTTGTCCTTGTCTGTCTTGCATCTAGTGATGTATTTTATTAATATGTATATCAAAGTATTACATCTTCTAGAATCTTCGACCTCTTTCAATTTTTTAGGCACTCCGACCTTTCATCAATTAAACAAAATACATTATTTAATATGGGGACTCAAAACCGGGGTATTACATTATGTTATGATGGTTTATAAGGTAATATTTACATTAAATTTTTTCTCAATTTCAAAATTAATTTCAGAAATGAAGCTTGCCAAACACAATGACTAAATCTCAATGAATTCAATAGACAATTCTGACTTACATCTGACAGTCACATATATGGCTGTAAATATTCCATGATCTTATATAAAATAAGTCTTGGAAGAATACAAGAAATACACTCAAGACTCGACCTTATGCTCATTTCAAAACTTAAAGCATAAAACCTTGTGAATAATATTGTAGAAGAAGAAGAAGAATGGAGAAGATGGAGATATTTATTTTCTAGTTAGAATCTTGGATGCATGTTGATGGATGGAACCTTCTATTCTGATCTTCTGATTATCCGCTTCTAACCCTTTGATGGAGTCTTCTCTTGCTTTTTAAAAATTGCTCTTCTAACTTCTTGAGGTAGTTAGAGTTTTCTTTACTAGAATTTTCCATACACTTCTCTTCTTGAAATAAACAATTTAATTAATTCTTCATTGAAGCCTCGTTAATGAATTTATGTCATTGAAATTCATGCCTTTAAGTGGGGCCCATTCTATATTTAATAAAAAAAATAACAAACTTTTATTTTGAAATTTTTAATTGGTTGTCTTTTTAAAAGGAGGATTGTATTTTGATTTTCTGAACATGATAAATGAAATATAAATCTTATAAACCATTCCATAATTAATATTCATCATCCTATCTTTCCAAAGAGTCTTTCTGAGTGCAATTTGGAGTTCTGAATCTCAATATATAAGCTCAAGAAGTCGAGGTACCAAGCAAATTTATCAACAAATCATAAAAATATAGTTGAATGTTATTTTAATTTAAGATAGAATCATGACCAATTTCACCTCTTGAAACCTATTCCATCATTTTCCTTGTCTAATTACATTTCCAATGAGGTATAATTTGTCTAAAACCGACACCTAGATCTTAATATATGACCTTCGGAAAATAGTTTCCCAGCTGCAATCCATCCAATTTCATGGGTTAATCCTAGCCTTCCATTAAAACTTGACTTTTATTAAAATACATATACCACATGAATTTGTGGTGTTTGAAATTTTAGTGTATATATTGAAAACTTAACATGCTTTTCATGTGGAACATAAAGAGACTATGGAGATTATGTAGATTTGACCCTTAAGAAAATTCATGAATTAAATAAAATTTTGATTACCCATTCGACATCCACTAAGCACCCATTCAACACCCAATCAACAGTGAGTCAATGCCTAGTAAATGGTGAGTCAACATACACATCATCGCCATGTGTCACAATGTGATATGTTGCCATAAGTTTCCACATGTCATCACTTGATTGGTCTCCACATGACATAGTCCCATTGGTTGTCATACATCATGGTCTCATTGGCATCATTGGATTCCATGTGTCATGGAATAATTGGTTAATATGTGTCATCATGTGATTGGTTAATAAGTCTTAGAATAAACTTAGGGGACAAATTAAGTAAGGGAGTGAAGGATGAGAGGAAAGGGGGAAAGGAGAAAGAGGCAAATGGATGGATAAAAGGGGGGGCATTCATGTGGAGAGATAAGGAGGGTCTTGGAGTGCCATAAGAGAGTGAGTGAGTCTGGAGATATAAGGAAGAAGGAGAATATTAAGAAAATTGACTAAGTAAGGAGAAGTGGATGGATGGAGGTGAGGGAGGAGAGATAAGGGGCTTGGGAACCATGAGAGAAATTAAAAATAATTTTAAGTGTCGAATGGAAGAGGGGAAGTGGTGAGTGGTGTGAAGAAGTTCAAAATATTTTCTAAGTATAGAGAATAGGAAGGGATATGAGTGGGGAATGGAAATGAGAAAATTTCGATAATTTTCAAGAAAAATTCTAAGTATGGAGAAGAAAGAGAATGAAATAACAAAGAACATGACTTAGCATGAGTGTTAAGTATAGAAATATGAGGTTCCAAGAAGATTAAGTACCAAGAATTTATCATGGTTCCAAGACATAAAACCTTTGTTTCACATGGAAGAAGCGGTCTTTGGGTGGTTAGACAAAAAACTAGATATATTGAGCATACCGACTCAAATTTTGAATCTGTAAGATGTGCAATGAAGATGAGACCAGGGGATACCCCATGAACTTATAATCGTTCAAAATTTTCTTCTTTTTGATAATTTATTATTATTATTATTCCAAGAGCGGGAAATCAAAATGACCATTTTTTTTATCAACAACACCCTACCATATAAGGAAGAAACATCATTTTTAAAAAGAAACATGATCTAACAAATGTAATATGAAATTAATCATGCTGACATAATGCTCAGATCATTTCATTAAAAAATGTAATCTGAAATTCATCATGTTGACATAGTGCTCAGAGCATTTCATTAATCATAAGTAAAACATCAACAATCTCACACAGATAATTTGCACAATCATGAAATTAAACACAATGATTTTTACCCTAGAACCCAATTGAGGAAACCAGTGGAATGAAGCTCAATATTGTTTCTCTACAAGTCTGCAAGTTTACAATGTTCTCCTCCTCCTTGGTAAAAAACATCCCTTTGAGTATGAGCAAGAGAGTGAAGAAATAGGGAGATCTAGGGGGTAAGGGAAGGCCAACAACCATGGCTCTTCACTTCCCATTCCTTAGCCTTATATCCTTGTCATTTTAATTTTTTTCTTTAACTTTTTTAGTTATATTGTTATTTGTCTTATTCCACATAAACTTGTATTGTTTTACATGGATTATATAATATTGATTAATTGCCAATTTTTCTTGCAGGTGTTGAGTCTTATCCATTATTTAGTCCAGATTTATTTCGGATCAATATGGGAAGGAGCCATTAATAAATAAAAATAATTTAATAAGAATGAATCCACAAGCTCATCTTGTCATCTAGCCCTCATTCTAGCACCAATTCTATTGACGAGTCCAAATGGACTATCGAGAAGGTAAGGGAGAATTCCAAATGGCAGGTCCCAATAAGACCTAGTCTAGTTTGGGGTAGCGTTTCCGACCAGTATATGGGCCTGGTTGCCACTAAGAATTAAAAGAAACAGGGAAACACAATAAATTGTCCCCTAAATAATTCTAATTCTAAATATACTCTAATTAAATAAAATGTGAAATATCTAATCTAACTATTTTTAACCTATCATGCAGGAGCAATTCTAACATATAGATATAGTATAAGATGATATCATCGGTTGCAGAAGTAGATCATGACAAATGTTAATGCAAAAAATATAAGCATAACTACTTACATATTACACATGCAATACCATTCTGGTATCCATTATAAATTGTAAATGCATAAGCATCTTAAATAACATGTTTAGAAATAATTCATATAGAAAATTATTCAAGAAACTCGTGGAACAACCGCACATGTAGAAGAGTCCCATATAGAGTTGCAAAACATTTATGATCTTGAAATTTCTTCTTTTCTTTATTGAATCTGAGATAAGGGTAACATCTTAAACTACAATGGGAAAAATATGTTCCCTTCGTACAATGCATTATTTTTTATAAAGTAAGAGAGACTCTTCATCTCCCGTAATTGTTCATTTTTTTTAGTTACAACTCTTCGTTTCATATCCTTTTCTTTTGTTATCTTACAATTCAAATTTGTCTTACAAATTTATTAATAAATATATGACATTACATACAAAATTTAAGAAGACCTTTAAAGTCAAATTCTATGAGTCACCATTATTGGAAATATCTTCAATTCCACTCAATTGCATATGCTTATGTTCTTCGAATTTTCTAAGTGTTTCAATGGTCAATCTGGTAAAAGGAATTTTACTAACATATTCTTTACTATTCCAACTTTCCAACAAGATATCTCACACTCGATTTGATCACCTAGAACTTGAGATATGCATTTTAGAACAATTCACGATCCATCTCCAATCAATTTTTGTGCTTGATTTTCTCCTGAATTTTATAGGAATTTCTATTACAGATATGGTTCAAATGATTCTTCTAACTTGTTCTTCTCCCCGTTATATTTCCAATGAGTCTTCTCTTTTTTGATTTTTCTTCCTAGATCACACGCTATGGCTACCCGAAGTTGTCATTGAATATTCATTGATCTGCTCACGGGATTGATTTGGACCATTGTTCGTGTACTCTAAATAATTATCCCACATGCATTGTGAGAATCAAGTATCATCAATTTATAATTTTTTAACCTTCTCTGTGTAATTCGTATCCATAGTTGGGAAGGGTATAGAGTGTTGGACTTGCGTTAGAATTTTGGCCACACCTGCAATAAAAATAAACCAAGATTAAAATAATAAAGTCATAATTAAAATGATATAATAATTAATTCAAAATTCTTGTATAGGATAGAATCTAGGATTCAAATAATAACATTGTAATTAAAATGATTTAATAATTAATTCAAATTTCTTGTATCGAATAGGTTTGCAGGGAAAAGTTTATTCGGAAAGATTCAATCCTGAAGATATAAGTCAAACATGAATGCCACACCAAATAATACCCATCATCATGACATGTCAGATCCATGTAGGGATATATGGTAGATGATAGGAATCTTGGATGACATGTAGCATGCCACATCATAGAGGACTAGATTCTATGTTAGGTGGAAACGTCAGACAAATTCGAGACCGTGCGAATGTGGAGGTAACAAGTGGCATGTATCCATTAGATAACGAGATCATTCAATAAAAAAATAACCCAATAGGCCTTCGGGCTTCGAAAATTCGAAACTAACTAGATGAGATAGATTACCGATAAGAACAAGCTGATAGTGATCATCTGATAAAGGGGATCCCAAAGAGCACAACCTGATACTCTATTGGCATTAAGGTTTTGGAAATTCAAAATTATCTAGGTGAACCACCTTTCCGATAAAAAAAAATTTGATAGCCAACATTCTGATAGGTTCATGTGTTGAATTTCACAGTTTAATCCATGTCATATAGGACACGTCGAATTGGGTCAAGACAATACAAATGTGGTTATGACAAGTGGCGAGAAACTGATGGGTAAAGGAGGGCATGTCACATGACATGTTAATTCCATGTCAACGCCATGAAGGGTGACCTACAAGATGGATCTAAGCTTGAAGTCAGCTTGGCATGTGGGATATGTCAATACAATAAAAGGGAACCTAATAGGATTGAACCTGATAGGATTATCAGATCAGGAAAAACTTGAATGGGAAATTCCAAATACAAGTTTAGATATTGATAGGTTTAAGTATGACCGAGTTTCATATGTGAGCAGATGAATATTGACCTTTGATCAAACCAAACTAATAATTTAGGTCGTTTATTCGAAAAAGGGACCAATCTAGATGAAGAGAATGAACATTAAGGTTCAATCTGATAAAGGAGAACCCAATAGGCTTGTTTGGATTCAACTTCGGAATAAACCATTTGTGTGTGCAGTTGGATTATCCGATGGGAATAACCTGACGAGGGATCTTGATAGTCCTACATTTTTGATAAGAAAAGGAAAATCTAACTCCCGACATGGAAGATCCAAAGAAGGTAAGCCCAATGGTCAAGGTTCCTGATAAGGATGAAGGTTCCATATGAAGGTTCAATCCAACCATATACTTCTGAATGATGCCATGAGATGACATTTTAGACCAAAGCGTAAGAATTCAAGAGGTCCTTAAGAGAAAACTCATTCAAGGAATAATATTGGGCATCAATCCTTGATTTCAATTAATATCAATAATATATTCAAATTTGTTAAAACCAAATAGTGTAAGGCTCAAAAGACAACTTGTCAATATCATCACAAAAGGTCAAAGAAGCATCATAAATCAAAAGTATAACAAAGAACATATGAAAGTACAAAATCAATGAGATCATCAATTGTGAAAAACATCCCCAAGGATAAATCATCAATAAATATTGTAAACCCCCCCAACTCCCTCAAAGTGGGATAAGAATATCGAGTAGGCTTAAGTAGTAGTGGATTAGGATTTAGAGTTCAATTTTATTTTTTTTGGGGGGAAGGCTTTCCTTTTGCTTATAAAAGAAAAATGAAAAGGGGTGGTTGTGGCCACAACACTAGGGTTGGAAATATAGATAAGGAAGTTTCTATTAAATACTGATACATTACCACAATCATCATATTTTTCCCTCCAACACATGTTTTTTTGTAGAAAACATCTCCATTACTTCCATTGTAGTATGAGGGAAGTAAATTCATGAACATATGGATGAGGGTTACCTAGAAAATGAATTTTATAAAAGTCTTAGAATGTATCATAATACAATTGGAATTCCACATGTTAATGACAACATCATGTGCCACAAATAGTGTTTGGATTGAATCTTGATATACCAAGGTTTCAACTTATCAAATGTGCCAAGTGCAATTTGAACCCTAAGATTGATTTTCTTTACTAGATTAATGGGAGGAACAATGATAACACATTGAAGGATGAACAAGAGGAACTTGAAGAAGATGTTCAATATTATCTTAAGTTCATTAATACAATAACTTGTTTGTCTCTTTTATAGATATTTCAAATGGTTATAAGATCTAACTACTAAATATTTGAGAGGAAGTGGTTGAGTGATTACCTCAAACATTAGCCAACAATAACTCAATGCCTAACAATTTGATATTATTGTTGATTAAGGTTGGTTGTCATTGATGTCAACCCTTGAAGAAATCCCCGTATCACAAAGTTTTGGGTAATGGAACAAAGATTTTTTGATGTAAATATGACTCATTATTGTTTTTTCATGGTTGAGAAGAAGTAAATATGGATGAACTCCAAAGTAGTCCCCTTATGGTGAAAGCCCTCACGGGAAGACGCTTTGCGGAGTAAGAGAACCCATGCTTAATTGTGGAATAATGAGATTAAGTACAGTGAATTTGTTAGGGAATCTATCCTAGATGGATATTTCTTGTCATTCCATTTCTGGTGGTATGTATAACGTCACATAACTCCTCAGGGTTAGAGAGTTATGACCATGTGAAGTTGGAGAACCCAGGTTTGGGTAATGGACCCAAGTTTATTTGATGGATAATGGTATAATTTTTGCTATATTTGAAGGTAATACTATTCTATATGGATATTACATGTCATTACATTTCTGGTGGTATGTGGAATGTCACATAACTCCTCACGGTTTGAGAGTTATGGCCTTACGAAGTTGGAGGACTCTCATATGTCATCTAGGAGCCCCAAAAGGTCAAAGTAATCAAAGTGATTTAAGAGATTTTAAAAGGTAAATAATAAAGTGAAGTGATGAGTGTATTATAATTCAAAGTGAATATAGAATAAATTGTTTCAATAATAAATTTAATGGAGAAATTAGAAGTGGGTTAACCCTAAAATAAGGAAAGTGGGCCAAGTGACCTAGAAGATGTTTTTAAGGAAGCTACTTGGAGAGTATAAATAAGAGGAAAGGCTCTCTCATTTTAATTACACTTGAGCATATTGAACATCTATAGGTTTATGAGGTAACCAAGGATATCTAAGATGAATTTCTCAGGGAAGGTGAAGAAAAGAAGGCCGAAATGCAAGGAAGGATAAATTATTTTGATGGTGCTTTCTAAGGTATGTTATATACAAGTCATCTCACCATTTTCGCTATAAATTGTTTTCTATAATGATTCAGACCATGAAATTTCTATGCCAATGAGAAAACATACCAAAGTATATGTGGTAAAAAATTCATCTTGTGGGTCGTTGTATTTTTGGAGTTACACTTCATGGAAAAATAGGGTTTGTGGCTAGTCCTGAAACTAATCAAAAACAGGTGTTTCGGGTAAAAACATCATAATTTATTCAAAACAGATCCAAATTCAGTGAGACAAAATGTGTTGGTTAGGGTACAGTCTTTGGTATTATTTTTAACAGTTTCTGATCAATTCAATGAATATTTAGTGCGGGGCACGCTCTACAAAGTCGCTCTCTAGAATAAGCCAGAATTCAACAAGGTATGTCATTTTTTCTATAACTCCTTTTCTGAGAGGTTCCAAGTACTGAAGCCTGGAGGAATTGCATAAAACACACTGAAGACAATTGTGTATCAGTTTCATATATTTATACATTACAGGTCCAAAGTTATGATTACTTCAAGTTAGGGTTGTTGACTAATCCAAAACTAGGCATGTGAGACTAAAGAAAAGTTTGATGAAAATGATAGTCTCTTGTTGTTAAAGTTAAGGAAGGTTTGCAGGAATGTGATCATATAAACGAGGTCTATTACAGAGATACAAATAATATTTTGATTATGAAATCGATGAGGGCTTTTGGTTGAGGTACATGTTGAGTACATGGTTGAGACAAGTAGTTGATGAGTTGGCACATACATGAGGTGTATAGTTGATGATGTTTGTACATATTGATGAGTCATAGTTGATGAGTATTTGACACATGATTGTTACATACTTGTTACATGGTTGGATGCACTTGTTTATGGTACATGTTGATTACAGGTTGTTTGGTACAGGCTGGTGCATGGTTGATGCACTTGTCTATGGTACAGGTTGATTACAGGTTGAGGTACAGGTTGATGCATGGTTTAGATTTATTGGTACATTTTTACAACAGTATATATCACAGTGATAGTGTGATAGTGGTTCCATCATTCTACTTCTACTTCAGGGTGGCAGGACGGGGCAAGGACAGGTTGTTGTAGCCACCTTTCGGATGTAGCCGGAGAACATAGGGGGTTGTAGCTTCATCTGGTTGTAGCCATAGAATTGGGGAGTTGGAGCTTCCCTTAGGTTGTAGCCTGAGAAACTAGGGGGTTGGAGCCTCCTTCCAGTTGTATCTAGAAAACAAAGGAAGTTGGTGCTTCCAATGAATCTAATTCTTCAAGACATATAAGAAAAAACATATTGTGGTTTTCTCCCGATTTGGGTTTTCATGTAAAACACTGGTGTACTGTGTATGTGTGTTATTGTTTATTTCTTACTTCTCATTATTGGATAATAATTCTACATTGATATAACATTTGAAAAAAAAGGATTATAATGATGCTATTACTGATTCACCTCCCCAGTAATCCAACAATTGGTATCAGAGCAGGTTCCTTCAGAAATTAGTTTAACCACTGAAAGGTAGATCATGGAGAGTACCAACTAATAAAAAATGGAATACCATGGGTTGATGGACAGGAGTATTATTTTTGGAGCATAAGGATGAAGACATATAAATAGGCACAGGGATTTCAAGTTTGGCAATCAATTGTAGATGGATACATAACACCAACAGTTGCACCAAAAAATGACAAAGCATTGAAACTCAGTGAGAATAATTCCAAATACAAAAATGCACTTTTGAATGGTCTTAGTGATACGGTATTCACCAAAGTTGCACATTGTAAATATACTAAAGATATTTGGGACAAGCTTCGAAATATTTATGAAGGAGATTCAAAAGTCAAAGCAGCAAAGCTTCAAACTTACAGAGGTCAGTTCAAACAACTAAAAATGAAGGAAGATGAAGATATCACAGCCTACTTCTTACGAATCGATGAAACAATGAATGCAATCATAGGATTGGGAGAAGATATCGAAGAATCTGTAATTGTTCAAAAGGTAATAAGATCTCTTCCTATGAGATTCAACCCTAAGATATCAGCACTAGAAGAAATATCGGATCTAAACTCAATAAGCATGGACGAACTGCATGGAATATTCACAGCATATGAGATGAGAAATGAATAGGAAAATCCATATGTAAAAGAAGCAACCTTCAAAGCATCTAAAAGATCAAAGAAAAAGAAAAAGGAACAAGAAGAATATAGTAGCGACAACGATGTCTCGGAAGATGATGAAGAAGTGGCCAACTTCGTCAAAAGACTGAACAAGGGAACCAACAATATGTATAGAGGTAAGATTCCTTTAATTTGTTTTAATTGTGATGGTATTGGTGATTTTGCTAACAAATGTCCTCATAAGAAAAAAAGAAATGATGAAGGTTACTCAAAAGGTAGACAAACATATAAAGGTAAAAGAACTACAAAGAAAGTTTTCAAGAAAAGCTTTTGCACCAAAGAAGTCATCTCATCATTAGATGAAGATGAAGTCAGTGACAATGAAATAGGGAGATTTTTATTCATGGCAGTTGTTGAAGGAAAATCTCCCTGCGGACAGGTAGATCTCCTCTTGAGAGCTAGACTCTTAACTCTTAAGACAGAAGATGCATATAATGGACATTGACTTCCTTTTAGATCTAGATAAACTAATGTGTGAGGAGGAAGGAGAAAATAAGTACCTTTTACCGGTGTTTGTCCCTGCATGGTCTGAGTTGAGCTCCAATCTTACGCTCCTCGATAATCCCTAGACAAACAAAGATACAACCACTTCCTACTCTACTGAGATTAGCTTGAAATAGATCTATCTATAAGAGACAAATTCATGTGAGATCAAACACAAATTTGAAAGAAACAGGCCAAGCATATTATATTAAAGAGAACAACAATGAAGAAAACTTACAACCGTAGATGTGAGTGCAACAACTTCCTCAAGTTCCCTTTGTCCAAACCCTTGCTTCAACAGTCCACATGTAGAATGTTGATGCTCCAGATGACATACCACTCATGAGATCATAAGTTTGGTATAATTCTCAATCTCCATTCCCCCTCCTCCATGGAAACCCCTCATTATATAGGATTTGGAGACTTAACCACCATGGAGAGAATCTCTCATCAGATCCACTAAGAAAGGGATCTCTAAGATATTTAGGGAGAAAATATCTCTTAAGGATTTTGGGGAGGAAATATCTCTCAAGGATTTTGAGGAAATATTTCAACCAACCATGAGATCCTCCACCTTCCCTAAAAAATAGGAAACCAAATGTGAGGTGGATCCTCACACTTAATTACTTTCTTTTTCATGAATATTAATAATAATTCATGTGCACTTGATTCTCTCACTTAATCAATTTATTTTCCATGAATATTAATAATAATTCATGTGTACTTAGTATTTCTTTGCCTTCATGTAATATATCCCTCCTCCACATTGACTAGGGATTGTGACATAGGTTATTCCATGGTGTCAAGATGTATGCGACACTTTACGACACTTAGGGCGAGGTACCTAGGTGTCCAAATTTCATGTGTAACAGAATGCCCCCTAAAGTGTGAGGTCAGAAGAGAGAATGATGGCCGAAACACTTTACAAATATTCAAAGCAAGGGTTAGACTCAGAGAACCTATTATAAGTTGCACACAAACATCCAACAAATATTATGACATGTTTCAAACCCAAGGCAGTCATACCTATGCTTGGGTGATCAAGACTTGCAAGATATGGCCGCCATAAAATACATTGCAGATCCATAATTATATTGATAAAAGGTATAGCCACCGAAAATACACCATGGATCTATACTCCCATGACTTGAACTGATCGTAGCCACGAAGAATACACAGTGGATCTACGAGATGACAAGACATATCCACGACCAATACAAAGTGGATCTATGTGACAGTATATGTGTTATTGTTCAAGAGAAACTCCTTCGCAACCTGGGCAAAGTACATATCAAAGTGATCACTCAACCCAGGGTCTTCTTACCGATCTCTATGTAGTATGAATCTAACCATGTGAATAAATGTCCTAATGTCGAACATGGCAGAAACCACTTGATTACTGGTCAATGATGTAAACCGTTAACAAGCGTGAGGGAGATCACCATTGATGTTAATGATTCCCAAGGTACTCTAGTACATTCCAACGAATGTGAATGGATGAGATGAAGTCGAACATCCATGGAATCATCCGATCAGAGGTCAATGATGTAAACCCACTGTCGAATGTGAGGAGGCCTGCCATTAAGGCATGCAGGTCCCAAAGTACTAATTGGTTTCTAAGTCTAGTTCCTGGATAATGTGTTGAAGTCAACAAGAATAGACTCGTCGAAGGAGGGACTTGATGTATCCCCCATCAATGACATGAAACGAACATAGATATGTAATTGGTAGATCAAATGAACATGGACTGACATGGGTATTGAGACAAGATATTTTTGATGGCTGACTCTCGAGGTGGATACTTCCCTTGCACACTGAGGCACAACAACAGAAACATGACATGGACCAAAACACAATGATGCAGTGGATACTGTGACTTTCGTCGGGTGACCCAAAGGAGTAAGAAAAAATCAGAGGATTGGTTCAGTGCAAAGGTTCAGTGGATTAAGATGTGCGCAAAGACAAAGTGTCATTTTCAAGGGCGACTCTAAGAGTTACTGGTAATGTTCTCAAAAACTACTTGGCTTGCTTCTTTCAATTTTTCCCCCATCCAGATAGACGAGTACCTCTTTTTAGTTTAACGAGCTCGAGAAGGGTAACACATGCTATATATAACTCACCTTCGGTAAGTCCCTCTTCCTTTTTTTTTAATGAACTGGAAGAAGTAAGGGTTCGGTCCCGTATGGGCCTGTCGATGTTTGTTTTAACGAGTCTAAAGATAGAAAACTTGAAGGTTTTTCATGATTATAGAGTCTGGAAAAACACTTAAAAGAGAACTCTCTCAGTTCCTTTTTCATAAAGTAGTCTGATGAGACCGAAAAAGAGATAAACTATCGCTCAAAAGATGTTTTCTTCAAATACTTTAATGAGCGTGAAGAGAACAAGGTCGCTCGACAATCTTTTCACGTTTAGAGAGTCTAAAAAAAGCTTAAAGGAGACTCAAGGGGGTTCCTTTTTCATGTATCCATACAGGTCCGAAAAAGAGATAAAAGTTTACCCGGATGCATTCTCATGTATTTACGAGCACGAGAAAGAACAAAGACTAAGCTCGGTATGCCCCCATCTTTAAAAGCTAGTGGCTTAACTCCAAAATGATCATCAAAGGCTGGAGACATGCTCTCCAAGCTTCAATTCATTCACCAACTTTGAGGTTGTCACCAATTTCTCTAGTGGATGAGAAAAAGGAGAAGGGTGGATGAAAAGAAGGTTCAAGAGAGGTGACTGTTTCATTTTTTAATGAGCTTGAAACAGGAAAAAAACTATGCTCAGAGCCTCTGTTTCATTTTTTAACGAGCTTGCCACAGAGAAGAGAAACTATGCTCATGACCTCTGTTTCATTTTTTAATGAGCTTGCTACAGAGAAGAGAAACTATGCTCGTAGCTTCTTCTTGATCATGGCTTCCAAGAGGATAATTCTCTAGAAGGACACCATGTCAAGGGACAAAACTTGGTCATGGATTCCAGGAGATCTTTGTTGGATGGAATATAATCATGTGGGAAGGAATGCATGTTGAGGGTCGCGATAGGAGTAGGGAGATCAGGCTCCAATAACCCTACCAAAAAAATCACCATGTCCACTACCGGATCCAAATCATCAGAAGTTGAAGTCATTGGATACAATGCCACATAATTGACATGTGGCGAGGGCGATACTATCTCCATATAAGAACCATTTAGGGAGGTAATCCCATCAGGACCGATGAATGAAAGTTGATTAATAGTCACAATTCTTCCATTTTAAGGGAAAGATATCACATAGAAAAGAGTGGACACAATAGCTTTCATGGAATAGACATAATCCTGCCTAAGGAGTAAAGCGAAATCTAAGGGGTCTCGGACTACCATGACATCAATAAAGACAGTTTTCCCTCCCAAAGTTACGGAAAACCGAGGGAGGGTCCCTAAAGGTTGACTAGTTCTTATGTTAAAAGCTAACAGATTCTGTGTAACCGGTGCAAGCTGCGTACAACCCAAAGCATACCAAGCAATAGAAGACAAAATACTAACGGACGCACCTTCATCTATCAGCGTTTGAGGAACGTCCCGACCACAAACCTGTATTGTAATTTGGAAAGGAATGTGAGAGGGAAGACGAGGTCTAGTTAGTGCACCCCAATCAAAAAGGATGGCCTCATTACTTGGAGGGGGTTTCACAGGACAAGGAGGAATGCCCCCCGACACGGTAGATTCTGTATCAACGAGAAAAACATGGGAAGTATCAGGTTTACTCTCTAGAGGGAGAGTAGGATAGATCGATGATTGGATCGGATCGACCGCGCAGGAACTCTTCAAAGGAAGAGTGGGATTGACCGATGATGGAATTGGATCAACCACTTTGGCACTCTTCAGATGAAGGGTGGGACTGACCGAGGAAGGGACTGGATCAGCCACTTTGGAACTCTTTGGATGAAGGGTGGGACTGACCGAGGAAGGGACTGGATCAACCACTTTGGCACTCATCAAAGGAGGAGTGGGATCGATCGATGACAGAACCGGATCGACCACTTTGGTTTCTTTCTCCAAGGGGAGAATGGGGTCTACGGGTGGAAACAAATTGACCGCTTTGGAGTCACTCTCTAATGGGAGAGTGGGATCGATCGAGGATAAAAACTGATCAACCACTTGGGTTACACTCTTTTGATGAAGAGTGGGGCTGATCGATGATGGAACTGGATCAACTGCTTGGGTTTGTAGTTCAATCGAGGAGGAAACTAGATTGACCACCTGATCAACCGGACTAACCGAGGATGGAACCGGATTGACCAGTTCATCAACTAACGATGAGTTGGGGGAAAGCTTACAATAACCTTTTGGAAGTTGAAGTTTTTCCAAAAGAGAAGAAGCCTCATCCATGTGAGGACAAAGGTGAGAGTAATGATCACCCTTGCATAACATGCAAGGAAACTTGACAGTTGTCTTCTTCTTACCAACCTTAACATCACTAGTTGACGGGGTATCATTGGCATGTCCAACAGAGGCCGATGACGTGGAGGACCACATTTCTAAGACCTTGATAAGACTGGGGAAATCCCTTAGAAAGTGGTCACCCTTACAAAGATTGCAAGGGAATTTGGGTTTCGGATTCTTCATTTTAATCTTGTTGACCTCATCAACACTCCCAGTACTATTAACGCTAACTAGTTGCTTAGAGCCAACATCTGATGTTGTTGGGGCCTTGGTCCTTTTTGGGTTTTTCTTCTTCTTCTCTTTTCGTTTCTTCTTCTTCTGATCAACCTGGCTACTTGATTTAGAGATTTCACTAGGCGAAGAAGGAGAAATGGAAGGATACTTGATGGACGAAGAAGGCAAAAATTCGACATGAGGTTGATGTGTGGGTGGTGTAATGAGATCTAAAGTGTTAGGTGCAGTTGAAACATTGGGAGGATTTGGGATCACCGGAGTGGGGAACAACCAAACTGGTAATCCAATGGTGAGTCCTAGAAGACTTGGTGTGGCAATATATGGAGGACCAAAGTTTCCAAATGAAGGAAAGGTATAAGGTTCCCCAGGAGAAGGGGTTCCTCCATTGGTACTCTCGGGATTCAATGCCATTAATACTGACTCGACCTAAGGTCCACTAAGTAAAACAAACAACACACACTATGAATCTAAGAACCAATCAATCAAACAAACCTTCCTACGATGAAACCACTAGTTGGTGATGAAATCCAACGTCGCGAGATCAAAATAGGAAGGGGCAGGGATAGAGCGGGTGGATCAATTACGTTGACGACCTGCTTAACAGACTTACACCTTGGTGCAATATTCCATGCAGTAATTGTGGATTTACCCTCCAAGGAGCCCGAGTGAGTTTGACCAACGTCTGTTCCAAGTACAGTGAGAATTCCCTTCACCGTCACCTTGTGTGGGACCCTAAAGATTATGGGTACTAAGGTCACCAATTCGTAGTCATCCCCTGGGCGGGTACAATCAACAGTCCAGTTGAAACATATGGGCAGGATAACAAGTCCGAAATAAACCCGAGAGGCTCCCACACATAATCGTGGGTATACCTTCAAGTGACCCCCAATATACCATCCAACCACTACAAACAGTTGAACCACAGAGGGATAATCTCCATAATTCGCCTGAATGCGACTTCGTGCGTAACCCTTGTGTAAGAGGGGGATCCCAGAAAGCCTATACGACAATTGGATTTCACCCTCCCTACCGCAATATACTAAGTTTGTTTGATAGCTTTGGAAAGTTATCCTTTCAACCTATTCCAAATCCCTACACCTTAAACTAATGTAGGTTTGCTAACAAAGATGTAAAAAGTCTGATAAATTTTAGTTTAGCGCTTGATTTTTAAGGCTGTTGTTACTCAAAAGTAAAATGGCGTGGAAAATATGGTGTTTTGACCGACTCAAAATTTATGAAAAGGGATGAATATGCAATCTTTTCATTTCGATGAAAACTATGCTATGAGAAGGAGAAAACATTCATCATTTGAGATGCACAATGTCCCAAAAATGCCCGAAAACATGCAATTCCGCTACTTCAAATGCAAGCTAGTTTCACTACCTAAAATCAAGAATGAATATATTTTCTTTGTTTGATTATGATGTATACATAAAGTAAACAAAAAACCTTCAATGCTCCATTACTTTCAATCAGGAGAAAGAGTCCTATGCAGATGCAAAAGACATGAAGAAAAAGACTACAAACAAAGCACACACTCAAGGTAGTGAGAACTGAAAGAAAAAAAAAAGAATAAGCTTGGTCTAACAAGAAATCAATCAAGGATCCTAAAACCAACAAGCATCCAAGGAGTGCAATAAAATGCAGAGAAGAATCCAAAAAGAGATAGGGAGAAAGAGAAAATACCCAAATTGTCCCGACAAAACAAGCAGCTAGAAAGAGCATTTTTCACATTTCTGAAAAGGGTTTCAATCTCCAATAAATACAAGAGGGAGTGATAAGTATCAAAAACCAATCCAAAGAAATTCACAAACCATTCACAAAGACTAGGTAAAGATTTCCACAAAACAGGTTGCAAAAAACTAATGAGAAAAAGGCAGAAAAACCCTAAGAAGGAGGCTGGCGCTCCCCCAAAAGGGTACACAGAGTAGTATAATGTTGTTTCTAAGGAATTTAGGAAGCTTTGTCTCTTTGATATCAAGGGTAGGGGGCGCCATGCTTCCCAGAAGCTCAGAAAAAGAGCCAAAAAATTGCAAAACATTCACCCAGAATGCATAAAAACTGGTGAAAATGTAAGTGAAGATGGGAAAAGTCTAATGGATCATAAACAAACAGAAAAAGTGATATGAAAGGTGGTAAAAGGGCAGGGACAAACCAAGGAAATACAATAGTATTCCTTCCCCAGTGGAGTCGCCAATTTCTGTTGAAGGAAAATCTCCCCGCGGACAGGTAGATCTCCTCTTGAGAGCTAGACTCTTAACTCTTAAGATAGAAGATGCTTATCATGGACACTGACTTCCTTTTAGATCTAGATAAACTAATGTGTTAGGAGGAAGGAGAAAAGAAGTACCTTTTACCGGTGTTTGTCCCTGCACGGTTCGAGTTGAGCTCCAATCTTACGCTCCTCGATAAGCCTTGTAGACAAACAAAGATACAATCACTTCCTACTCTACTGAAATTAGCTCGAAATAGATCTATCTATAAGAGACAAATTCATGTGATATCAAACACATATTTGAAAGAAACAAGCCAAGCATATTATATTAAAGAGAACAACAATGAAGAAAACTTACAACCGTATATGTGAGTGCAACAACTTCATCAAGTTCCCTTTGTCCAAACCCTTGCTTAAACAGTCCACACGCAAAATGTTGATGCTCCAGATGACATACCACTTATGAGATCATAATTTTGGTATAATTCTCAATTTCCATTCCCCCTCCTCCATGGAAAACCCTCATTATATAGGATTTGGAGACTTAACCACCATGGAGAGAATCTCTCATCAAATCCACTAAGAAAGGGATCTCTAAGATAGTTAGGGAGAAAATATCTCTTAAGGATTTTGGGGAGGAAATATCTCTCAAGGATTTTAAGGAGGAAATATTTCAACCAACCATGAGATCCTCCACCTTCCCTAAAAAATAGGAAACCAAATGTGAGGTGGATCCTCACACTTAATTACTTTCTTTTTCATGAATATTAATAATATTTCATGTGCACTTGATTCTCTCACTTAATCAATTTCTTTTCCATGAATATTAATAATAATTCATGTGTACTTAGTATTTCTTTGCCTTCATGTAATATATCCCTCCTCCACATTGACTAGGGATTGTGACATAGGTTATTCCATGGTGTCAAGGTGTATGCAACACTTATACGACACTTTACGACACTTAGGGCGAGGTACCTAGGTGTGCAAATTTCATGTGTAACAGCAGTAGAATACTATGAAAAGAAGACTCCAAAGAAGAATATGAAGAAGAAATTGAAGAGGCAAAAGTTGACTTTCGAGAAGAATTAATGAGTGTCATAGAAGTTATCAGAAGAGAAAACAAGAAAAACAAGAAACTACAAGCAGAACTAGATAAGAAAAAAGACACTTAAGAACTAGAAAAAGGGATCACAAAATTGAAGGTTCAAATAGAAGAAGATAAAAAAAATTGAAGAAGCACTCAAAGAACAACTAGAAGTAAATTACAGGATCATTGGAAACCTAGAAGCAGAGATTGTCACACTAAGAAAGGATATTCAAAAGAAAAATATGCATAATAGCTCAAAAGTTTTGGATGACATTATCAACAGTAAAAAATCTCATCTTGACAAGTCTGGACTTGGATACAATCAGAAAGAAAAGGGTTCAACCTCCAAAACAATAGAGCAAGAAACAAATCTAAAAAGTTATGCAGAAACAATCAAAGGGGATAAAAAGATATACAAGGAAGATTATAGGGACACTCCACCAAGAAGATTCAGATTTTAGAGTCAACAATAGATAGACAGGCCTCAAGAAGAAGAATGATTCATAAGAGCACCTCCTCTCAGAATATCTTTGACTACCAGGTATCAAACTATATTTTTTGGTTTAAGTTATGCATGTAATAATTTTAGACATAAAGATGTAACTTGCAAAGCTAACAACATGAACAATAACTACTTTGAGAGTCATACACAAAGGGGTTATTCAAGAAGACCTAGTGAAACACAAAGACGAAGTTACAAAAGGTTTGAATCTTTGAGCACTGAAGTGGAATGTTACAAATGTAACAATTTTGGACACATGGCCAAAAATTGTAGAATGACAGTCCCTCCTAAAGAACCTCAACAGATTCACAAACAAGAACCTCAGAAAATGACATGGATAAGAAAGCAAGATCAGTATAGCAATGAAGAATGCACAATCGCTCTACAAGATAAACAAAAGAAACATGGCTGGTATGTTGACAGTGGCTGTTCAAAACACATGACAAGTGATAGAGACAAGTTCCTTACATTACGAAAGGAAAGAGATGGATTAGTCTCCTTCAGAAATGATGATTCAACCAAAATCATTGGAAAAGGCACAGTCTGAATTGGGAACAAGAATGAAAAGGCATAAAATCTTCTACTAGTAGAAGATATGAAACATAATATTCTAAGTATGAGTCAAATGTACGACCAAGGTCATAAAGTTACTTTCGATTCATAAAAGTGTGAGATAATAAAAGAAGATTTAGTGAAATTGGTCGCTATAGCTGCAAGAAATTCAAGCAACATATATGTGTTAAGTGAAATTGGAAATGAAAAGTGTTGTCTAGGAAAGGAAGATGAAAGTTGGCTATGGCACAGAAGAATGGGTCACATGAATTTTGATAACCTTGTCAAAGTCAACAAAAGAGAACTAGTCAGAGAAATGCCCTAGATCACGAAACTAACCAACACTTTATGCAAGCATTGCCAACAAGGAAAACAAACAAAGACCAGGTTCAAATCAAAGGAATATTCAACAACAAAACCACTGGAAATTGTGCATATTGATCTAGTTGGACCAACTACAACAAAAGGCTTAAAAGGTGAGATACTTTATGTTATTAGTTGATGATTATACAAGAATGACTGCAGTTTTCTTTCTCAAGAACAATTCAGAAGCTTTTGAAAACTTCAAGATCTACAAGGAAATGGTTGAAAATGAGATGGATTCAAGAATCAAATGCTTAAGATCGGATAATGGAGGAGAATTTACCTCTAAGGAATTTATGGACTACTGCAGCAATCATGGAATAAAAAGGCAATTCTTCATCACTAGGACACCTCAACAGAATGGAGTTGTTGAAATAAAGAACAAGACAATACAAGAAATTGCTCGAACAATGATAATGGATTCAAAGTTGACAGATATTTTTTGGAAACAGGAAGTGCATACAACAGTTCAAATTCAAAACAGATTAATGCTCATAAACAACACTGATAAAACTCCCTACGAGCTATGGAAAGGAGGACCAGTAAATGTGAAGCACTTCAGAGTTTTTGGAAGCAAATGCTACATCAAAAGAGAAGATGGCAGAATAGGAAAGTTTGACTCTCGTGTGGACAAAGGAATACTTCTTGGTTACTCAAGTACAAGGAAAGCATACAAGTGTTACAATCTAATATTAAACAAAGTTGTGGAAAGCATCAACGTAAAAATTGATGAAGCAGGTAGACTAGAATCAAAGGAAGAAGAAAACAAATCAATGGATCAACTTTTCGAAGAAGAAGATAAAAAAGAAGTAGAAGAGGAAGATGAAGATGAAGAGAATCCAACAAAAGCAGAAGATCAAGTTCAACAAGTATCTCCAAAGACACCTAGCAAACGAGTATAGAAGAATCATCCTTCAGATCAGATTATTGGAACCAAAGATGCACGAGTTGACACTAGAAGAAAAATCCGTTCACTAGAACAAACACACCTAGCACTCTTATATACAATTGAACCAAATTGTTTTGAAGAAGCCAGCAAGAATGAATTTTGGAATAAGGCCATGGATGAAGAATTTGATCAAATAGAGAAAAATGACACTTGGGAATTGGTTCTAAGACCAAAGAATAAGAATGTGATCCGCACAAAATGGGTTTTCAGGAATAAATTGAATGAAGATGGACAGGTTACAAGGAACAAAACTAGATCGGTATGTAAAGGATATGCACAGATTGAAGGAATCGACTTTGAAGAGACATTTGCCCCAGTTGCCAGAATGGAAGCAATCTGTTTTCTTTTAGCTTATGTATGGTCCAAAAATGTTAAAGTATATCAGATGGATGTAAAATCAACTTTTCTGAATGGGGAACTTGAAGAAGAAGTCTACATTGAACAACTAGAAGGATTTCAGTTGTCAGAGAACACAAACTATGTGTGTAAATTAAAGAAGGCCTTGTATGATCTAAAACAAGCTCCTAGAGCATGGTACTCCAGACTAGATAAGTATCTGCAACATGCAGGGTTCAGAAAAGGAAGTGCAGACAACAACCTCTACATCAAGGTAAGTCAAGGTAATATTTTATTAATTGAAGTTTATGTTGATGATATTATTTTTGGTAGTGATGATGACAGGTTAAGCCAGAAATTTGCAAAAGACATGCATAATGAATCTGAAATGTTGTTACTTGGAGAAATATCTTTCTTTCTGGGACTTCAGATATGTCAAATCAACCAAGGAATTTTTATTTCTCAAACCAAGTATATCAGAGAAATGCTAAAGAGGTTTGGAATGGAAGATTGCAAACCACTTATCACTCCCATGCAAACCAGTTGTAAGTTGAGAAAAGATGATGATTCGAAGTCTACAGATCATAGGCAATACAGGTCAATGATTGGAAACCTACTATATGTGACAACATCCAGACCAGATGTAATGCAGGCAGTTGGACAGGTGGCATGATTTCAAGCATCACCAAAGGAATCACACATATTAGCAGTAAAGAGGATCTTCAGATATCTCAAAGGAACAAAAGCGTTTGGATTATGGTAACCAAAAGGAAATGATCTATCACTTATTGCCTACACAGATGCAGATTGGGCAGGTTGTATTGATGACCGACGAAGCACCAATGGAGAAGYGTTCTACTTAGGTGAGTGTTTGGTATCATGGCTAAGCAAGAAACAATCATCAATATCTCTGTCTATAGTCGAGGAAGAGTATATTGCAACAATAACATGYTGTACACAAGTTCTTTGGATGAAACAAACTTTGACATATATAGAGGTTGATTATGATGAGCCCATTCCAATATATTGTGATAATACAAGTGCCATCAGTATCTCAAAAAACTCGGTGATGCACTCCAAGACGAAGCACATTCCAATCAAGTATCACTTTCTATGGGAACAGGTTGCAGAAAAGAACATCAGAGTTGAATATGTGGGCACAAAAGAACAAGTGGCAGACATCTTTACAAAACCACTTCCATGGGAAGCCTTTGAATATCTTCACCAAAGACTTGGAGTTATTTCTACTCCAAAATGAATTCTTTCTGAATGCTTTTTGAATGCTTATCTTATATGTCTTAGATGTACATGAGGAAGCACCATAAGAGGACAGTTCAGTCAGGGGGAGTAGCCCCGGATGGAAAGATACCTTTTTCCATTGATGACAAAGGGGGAGAGATTTATCAGATGTAGAGGACATAGGCAGATTTATAAAATGCATAGGACAGAGGCATGGTTCCAGGGGAAGCATGAGTGATATGACTTCAGTATTGCATCAAAGTGTTGTCATCAATGCTAAAGAGGAAGATTGTTGATTAATGTTTGTTGTCATTGATGTCAACCCTTGAAGAAATCCCCGTAACTCAAAGGTTTGGGTAATGGACCCAATTTTTTTTGATGTAAATATGACTCATTATTGTTTTGTCATGGTTGATAAGAAGTAAATATGGATGAACTCCAAAGTGGTCCCCTTATGGTGAAAGCCCTTGCGAGAAGACACTTTGTGGAGTAAGAGAACCCATGATTAATTGTGAAATAATGAGATGAAGGACAATGAATTTGTCATGGAAAATATCCTAGATGGATAGTTCTTGTCATGCCATCTTCGGTGGTATGTATAACTTCACATAACTCCTCACGGTTAGAGAGTTATGACCATGTGAATTTGGAGAACCCAAGTATGGGTAATGGACCCAAGTTTATTTGATGGATAACGGTATAATTTTTGATATATTTTAAGGTAATACTATTCTATATGGATACTACATGTCATTCCATTTTTGGTGGTATTTGGAATGTCACATAAATCCTCACGGTTTGAGAGTTATGGCCTTACAAAGTTTGAGGACCCTCATATGTCATCTAGAAGCCCCAAAAGGTCAAAGTAGTCAAAGTGGTTTAAGAGATTTTAAAAGGTAAATAATAAAGTGAAGTGATGAGTGTATTATAA
>ML786402.1:7954-22868 GCA_009831015.1 Picea engelmannii | reverse complement strand
TGATTACTTCAAGTTAGGGTTGTTGACTAATCCAAAACTAGGCATGTGAGACTAAAGAAAAGTTTGATGAAAATGCTAGTCTCTTGTTGTTAAAGTTAAGGAAGGTTTGCAGGAATTTGATCATATACACTAGGTCTATTACAAAGCTACAAATCAGATTTGGATGATGAAATTGATGGGGGATTTTGGTTGAGGTACATGTTGAGTACATGGTTGAGACAAGTAGTTGATGAGTTGGCACATACATGAGGTGTATAGTTGATGATATTGGTACATATTGATGATTCATAGTTGATGAGTAGTTGACACATGATTGATATATACTTGGTACATGGTTGGATTCACTTGTTTATGGTACAGGTTGATTACAGGTTGGTGCATGGTTGATGCACTTGTTTATGGTACAGGTTGATTACAGGTTGAGGTACAGGTTGATGCATGGTTGATGCATGGTTCAGATTTATTGGTACAAGTTTATAGTGGTATATATCACAATGATAGTGTGACATTGGTTCCATCATTTTACTTCTACTTCAGGGTGGCAGGACGGGGCAAGGACAGGTGGTTGTAGCCACCTTTCGGTTGTAGTTGGAGAACATAGGGCGTTGTAGCCTCCTTCTGGTTGTAGCCATAGAATTGGGGAGTTGGAGCTTCCCTCAGGTTGTAGCCTGAGAAACTAGGGTGTTGGAGCCTCCTTCAAGTTGCAGTTGGAAAGCAAAGGAAGTTGGTGCTTCCAATGAATGTAATTCTTCAAGACATATACGAAAAAACATTTTTTGGTTTTCTCTCGATTTGGGTTTCCATGTAAAACATTGGTGTGCTATGTATGTGTGTGATTTTTTATTTCTTACTTCTCATTATAGGATAATAATTCTACATTGATATAACATTTGAAGAAAAAAGATTATAATTACGCTATTACTGATTCACCCCCCTCTCAGTAATCCAACAATTATTACATAAGTAATCCTTATAATATAACACCCCCTCTTAAGTATTACATCAATAAAAACAAAACTCGCTAAAAGAAAGAACACATTGATTGAACACAACTAAAAACATAACTAGACATTCTTCAGAAGCTATGGTTGAAAACTATGCTTCAACTAGTAAGAGTCCTTCAAGATTATCCCTATTCCACCAAAAGGTATAGTCTTCTAGCTATGATCGAAGTTTCCCTACATCATTAGACATCATTAGCACTTGTAGTGTCTCGTAATACTCGTAAAGGTATGGCATCTAACTTCTTGATCCCATATCTCCCATGAACTATTGCACAACAATCTACACATGCATTTATCATAACCCCAATGAGGTATAGTTTATATGATCCACAAACATATTGGACTATTCAATATCTATATATATCTTCCAATGCATCCCTCCCTATAGTCAAACTGTATACCTTCTTAAAATGTGAACTATTCATCAAAGTCTTCTTCATTATTTGTATCTAGTGGATCTTCATTAAGAGCTACATTTTTTTATTCTCTAAGCTTCCCTTTGAGAATATCATTGGCACACATTTTACAAATAATTGTTTTATGGAACATTTTCAATAGTACTAACATTTTATCTCCCTCTTGTCTTTAGTTGATATGTTAATATTGTTTCTTGAGTAGAATGCCATCTCAAATTAAGTATCACTATATGTATCTCCTACAATGACTCTATTTTCTTCAACTAAGAGTGTAGCAATCATGCCTTCTAGAATTTGAGA
Source organism: Picea engelmannii (assembly GCA_009831015.1). Classification (NCBI taxonomy): domain Eukaryota; kingdom Viridiplantae; phylum Streptophyta; class Pinopsida; order Pinales; family Pinaceae; genus Picea; species Picea engelmannii. The sequence continues at coordinate 21,148 of ML786402.1, read as the reverse complement.
AGGAAATTGGATTATAGTAAAACTAATATTGTTGTATTTAGATGGTAGACTATTTAACATAATTACTTTGGCATCTTCTTCATTTTCCACAACCTTGACCTCTCCTAGTTGTTTGAGAATAGATATTAGATTTTTTATGTAACTAAACATAGTGATTTCAAATGATATCTTAAAACTAAATAATTGTAGCTTCAGAGAAAAAATTGCATTCAACACTTGTGCGCCAAACAATGCACTCAGCGTATCCTAGATTTCCTTGGATGATTTCTCCAGATCTATGTGATGTAACTTTGAATATACAATAGAGAGGCCAATGATGGCTTTGGCTTTATCATCTTTGCTTTTCCATTCCAATAATTTAATTGGATGTCTTGCTTGTTTCTCAGTTCCTTTTACTATTCTCCACAAATATTTGTTCATTATCTACATGATCCAGAATATATTTGCAGAACGAAATGAATACAGATTATTATCAAAATATGATTAACACGGAATAATAGATATACAATAAAATTGGTTTCTATTCAATAAGGAAATAAACTGAAACTGTAAATTGTAGTGGAAACAAGCTTGCTAGAATGGTGGTGGCTTATCTCTGAGAAGAGATGTGATGACAGCGATCATTCGCAAGAAGATGATTACAATGAGGCTCTGAAGGACTTTTTAAAATAAACAAGAATTTCAAAAACCCTAGACATCCAAAAAACCTAACCCTAGGAGATGAAGCGCCAAAAGTCAAGTGGGCCCCATTTGGGTAAGTTAGTACATCAACTTCTCGGGGTCGTAACTTTTGCATACGATCTTTGTTTTAGGCGCACAATATCCCATTGGAAAGGTCTATCCGAGGAATACAAATTGTGTTTCTATTTATCCAAGGTTATTCTAAATGTGGTGAGCCCTAAAAACCGTTGTTTAGGGCCTCAAAACGGCCCCGCAAGTCAGGGACCCAAAGACAAGGGAAAAAACTGCCAAACTGGAAAACTACCAAAATGAACCATCTGGAAAAGGTGGGAGGCCACCGAAATCCATCTGGATAAATCCTCCCCCATTAGGAATAAATGGTCTCCATTGCATTGAGTTCCCCCATCAGATGAGGAAATTGCTGTTGAATTTGGCCCCGGGTGAGCCACTGTCTTAGTGCAGGAGTTGCCCTGCTTTGACAACTTGATAAAGCTGGATCCTTTTCTAGTGAGTGCCCTTGATATGTTTGTCTACAATATTATCACTGGATTCTTGTTGTATGAAGTTGAGGTTGAGCTATGATGGTGTCATCTGTTCTGTTATCTCTAAGGTGTCCAATAATGGTGGGAAATACGGTCGAAGGATATCCATGTTGAACACTAGGTGCAAGCCAAGGAAAGGAGGAATGTTGAGCTCAAAAACATTATCACCCAAAGCCTTGGTGATGGTATATAACCCATAACGTATTGGGTGAAGATTCCTATGGGGTCCTGTAAGGCGCTCTTTCTGCAAGTGCAACCAAACTTTGTCACCCACCTGAAACTTATGTGGCACTCGGTGTTGATAATGATGTTGTTTTTACTTGTCGTTGGACTTCTGTAGGATATCCTGAACCTATTGGAGGATGTGATGGATCCGCTCAATGAACTGGTGGCTTTGTAAACTCCAGTTGGAGTAGGAGATTAGTTGACCGAGGTGACCGCAAGGGGTAGTGCAACATCTATGGGACCCAATGGTTGGAATCCTAACCCCACCTAAAAGGGGTTGTGGCTGGTTGAGCTATGCAAGGATGGATTGTAGCTATGTTGAACATAGGGTAGAATCTCATCCCATGTGCGAGGGTTCTTGGAATTATACATTCACAAGACATGCACAATCATTTGATTTACGACCTCGGTTTGGCCATATGTCTGGGGTTGAAGGACATGGATTTGGTGAGCTTGGTGTCCAGCAGTGACCAAAGGCTTGACTAGAATGTGATGATAAATCAACTGTCCCGATTTGAGACAATGGTTTTTGGGATTCCAAAATGTACCCAGGCTCGTTCAAAGAAGAGTTTGGCAGTGGCCTTGTTGTGATGCTCTTCTTGCAGGCGACCATAATCGTCATCTTAGAAAAGAGATCCACACAAAAAAAAACACAGTCATTTCCCCACTTGGTGGACAAGAGGCCCAACATGTAATCCATTGAGATGGATTCCCATGGCCTTTTAGGAGTAGGAAGAGGGGTGTATAGGCCCTATTTCTTAGTGGTCGGTTTGGTAATCGTGCAGGTAGTGCAAGACCTGATATACTTGCTGACCTCTTGTCGAATTTTCGGCTAGTATAATTTTGTGACATTTCCAATGTATATTTGACACTGAAGTGTCTTGCCACCTGAATATAGTGGGCTTCCCAGATCAGCTTCACTCACTCTCTTGATGGAATGGACATATGGCCCATACGTAACAACAACTCGTCCTAAAGATGGAAATTAGCAACAACTATGTTTGTGCCCAACATTTGGTAGGTTGTGGTGAAGTCAGAGTTTGTCTCATAGAGTTTGGGCCATCTAGAGGTCTCATGGTCGTAAGATTCTAGCACCATGGTGAGTTCCGCGACTGGCGGTCTGCTGAGGAAATAAGCGACGCAGTTGGTGCTTCCCGTTTTATACTTGATGTTGAGGTGGAATTTCCGCAAGTACGTGGACCACTTCTGATGGTGGTCATTCTACAATTTTCCTTGTGTCTACATCATGTACAGTGGCTTATCATCAGTGTGGATGACTGTCTCCTTCCCAAGAATGTAATGTATCCACTGGCGGCAGGCTTGCATAATGGATTACATTTATTTTTCGTAAGTAGGGTAATTACAAAAAACATATGATAGTGTCTCACTATGATAGGCCATGGGGTGGTTATGATGAGTGAGAACGATGCCTGCAACATAGTTTGAATAATTTGTCTCGATCTCAAAGGGTTGTTGTAGGTCTGGTAGTGAAAGTATTGGGGTTGATCACAAGCGTTGATTCAAATCATCGAACGCTTATTGTTGGGACCGTCCCCACACAAATTTCTCCTTACCACCACCCCTGGTTACTTGGTTTAGCTGGGCCCATGCAATATGAGAGAATCCCAACATGAACCCGTGGTATAAATTGGAAAGGCCCAAGAACCTTCGAAGCTCAATGACTGTGGTTGGGTCTGGCCAGTCACGGACGACCTGTATTTTGGTTGGATCCACATGTACACCATGTTGATCAATGATGTAGCCCAGGTAATGAACCCTGTCCATGCTGAAGGATCATTTTTCCAAGTTGGCGTAGAGCTGGTGTTGCCGCAGGGTGTGCAAAATCTTCTGAATATGTTGCAATTGTTCTGCCCAAGTATTGATGTAAATGACGATGCCATCTAGATACTCCACTACAAAAGTATTAGTGAATGTTCATAGGATTCGTCCATCATCCTCATGAAAGTGGTTGGAGCATTTTTCAAACCAAAGGGCATGACCAACCATTCAAAAATACCTTCCTTTGACTTGGAGGTGGTCTTCCATACATCTGATTGTTCTATTAGGACCTGGCAGTAGACAAACTTCATACCAATCTTACTAAAGAATTTGGCCCCCATGATATGATCAAGGAGTTCGTCAATTCGGGGAATTAGGTACCGGTTTCTGATTGTGATTTTATTCAGGGCCCAGTAATCAATGAAAAGTCCCCAGGTTTCATCTTTCTTCTATACCAGCACGATTGGGATCCCGCAAGGTGAAGGTGATGAGATGGGATGTATGTTCCCCTTGTCGAGAAGTTCTTGGATCTGTCGCTTGATATCCTCATTCTCTAACATAGAGCGGTGGTAGATTGGCCCATTAGGCAGCGATGCACTGGGGGTTAGATTGATGGGGTGCTTGACCTGACAGTTCATAGGTACATCGGTAGGTGAGGAGAAGATATCTGAGTATTCTTACATGCCCTTATCCACTTGCTTCTGTTGTGTGGAGAGTTCGACCATGGAAACCCTAGATGTGGCTGTGATCATTCTCTCATTCTGAGAGAGAATCACGAAGAAGAAAAAATTCCCTCTCTGAGAAATGACCTTTCTGCTTGCTTGGTAGAGATCAAGGAAATAACACTGGGTGGAGCTTCCTTGGGTATCTTATACAATTTCTTGTTCAAAGTAATAATAACACTATGAGGCCTAGACTCATATACAACATGACATTTCCATTAATATGGTTGGCCCAAAATAACATTACAAAATTTGAGAGGGGAAACATCAAACAATACCTCGTCTTTGAAGGGCTTGATGCCATATGACAGACGCCATTGTTGGCAGACGCGGATGTCGCTTCCTTGGCGGAGCCATCCGATGGTGTAGGGTTGCGGGTGCGGCGTATATTTGTCCACTGATTCGGAATATATTTGTAGAAAGAAATGAATACAGATTATTATCAAAATATGTTTAACACACAATAATAGATATACAGTAAAACTGGTTTCTATTCAATAATGAAATAAGTTGAAACTGTAAAATGCAGCGGAAACAAGCTTGCTAGAATGGTGGCAGCTTATCTCTGAGAAGAGATGTGACGATTTTGATCATTCACAAGAATATGATTACAATGAAGATCTGAATGCCTTTTTACAATAAACATGAATGTCAAAAACCCTAGACATCCAAAAAGACTAACCCTAGGAGATGAAGCACCAAAAGTCATGTGGGCCCCGTTTGGGTAAGTTAGTACATCAACTTCCTAGAATCGTAACTTTTGCATACGATCTCCATTTTAGGTGCATGATAGCCCATTGGAAAGGTATATCCGAGGAGTACACATTGTGTTTCTATCTATCAAAGATCACTTTGACTGTGGAGAGCCCTAAAAAACGTTGTTTAGGGCCTCAAAACGGCCCCACAAGTCAGGGACCTAAAAACTAGGGAAAAAACTGCCAAACTAGAAAACTCCCAAAATGAGCCAGTTGGAATAAGTGGGAGGCCATTGACATCCATCTAGATCAATACATTTGGATTTTTACTTTCCAGTTGTGTAAATTGAAACCAAAGTATTTCTCTAATGACATTTCCATGATGAATGTGTAAACAATATACATAAATGAACAATTGTAAACCCAAATATATGCCCTCTCTGAAACGTGAAAGGAATTGGTTTTGCTTGATTTGTTTGAAAACACCAAACACAAAATTATTCAAAATCTACCATATTGAAGCAAGGTTTCATACAACTATATCTAGATATCAATGATAAATTTCTGAAAAGTAGTGGCTCCTTCCTCACCTTACACGTGGCCTTTGAGAGGAGAAAAACACTGAAAACAACTTTCAATATGTGAATTTGTAGTCAACTCTTGAGTTTAGGTTAACATCATGTCTAGCTCATTTTAAACTCTCTTGTCCATGGTCCACACAATATCCCATGCTTTAAATAATGCACAATTTCTTCAGATCTATTCTAGTCAACCATGTACTCTATTCCACACTTAGCTTCAATATGTCATTCGATTTCTTTAATGTAGGTTTAGAACCATATTAACTGCTCAAATTCAACCAAACATTCTATAGTTGGTTCCCTAATGACATGGGAGAGGGGGTCCCATATTATAGATTCCATGTCATCTTGTGCCATCATCGCCTACTTGGGACCTGGAAACTGTATAAAGTAGACACACTTTCCTATTTGTCTGCAAGGAAGAATGGGATGAGTAGATTCACCTATAAATATAACTCCATGAACCTACCTAAATCCACCTCTATCATTAGGTGTCATCGCCATGAACTCCTTTAGTGGTTCTGGCTCCAAATTCAGTTTGACTAACTAACTGCCCACCCCCTTCATGTCTTGAATGGCTCATGATGTTAGCTAATACGAAGAGAAAAATCCTTTATCCCTATTGGTGACAACAATGCCTTTGATACGATTTTTGGTTTGGTGGGTGTTTGGTGGGATGACAAATATAACGACTTCAGCTTGGTTTTTCCTTGTATATGATCCATAAAACTTACTTCTTTTAAAATTTGGATTTGATACCATATCAAAATAAGACCTAAATTAATGAGAGACACAATGATAACACAATGATGCATGAATCAGAGGAACTTGAAGACGATATTCAATATTATCTTTGATTCATTAATACAATAACATTTCTCTCTTTTATCTAGATTGCAAGTGATTATAATATCTAAACACTATTTATTTGAGAGAAATTAGTTGATTAATTATCTCAACCATCATCCAATAATAATTCAATTCCTAACAACTTGATGTTATTACATAAGTAAGCCTTATAACCTAACATGCTTGAAACTTTCAAACAACTCATATTGAGTAATTTCCAATACGCACTTTTCATAACTCTCATATATGCCTCAATATACTCATCAACATACAATCTACTTCTCAATTGGAAAAACAAAATAATTTGATTCCCAAAATGTTATAGTCTTCTCTCAAACACCTTCTACATCTCTATCTTGATAGGGTTCCCTACAAATAATGAACCTACAAGCAATTTCATCATGTTGGTCCAAATGAACCTTGAATTTGTTATACATTTGAAGTGTTAATTTGGGAATTCTTGATAATTTCAATGTTTCTTTCACCATTTGATGTCTTGATGCTTCATGGATAGTGACATTTCTTGAAGTGATTTCTCCATGAGTAGCCTTGACATCATAGGTTTGTGTCTTTCCAAATGTGGTAAATACCTTGGCTATGTTGTATGATATATTTTATGTGACCTTTAGGTGTCTTGCAAATTGAATGCACATAAATTCTTGTTGGGGTCTTAACTTTTTTAGCTTCAACAACCATGTAGTAATTGAGCTTATATTATTGTTGATTTATTTTCAAAATATTTTTGAAATATCTTATGAACATATAGGTGCACTATGTGATCAACAATCATATCACCATGAATGTTAGTGGCATCAATATTGTTAAATGGGTTTAAATCTGAAGCTCTTGTTGAAATAAATTCTTGTTGTTGGTTAATACCATCCTTATGTTGTAAAACCAAATTTGTGCAAATTTTTCATTCGTAGAATATATCTTAAAATTTAATCAGATCAATTCAAAATTTAATAGGAAAATACGAATTGGGTTAAATATTTAGAACATGGTGTTCAAAAATTACCAATTTATCCTCCAATGGTCATTTACAAGATCATCCATGGGTTGTTTTGTCGACTCATTGATGGGTTGTTGAGAGAAATCATTGACAAATTTTTGTGAAGATTCATCGATGGGTCGTTGAAAAGAATCCTTGATGAGTTGTTGTGAAAACTCATCGATGGATTATTGAGAAGAATCCCCAGTGGGTTGGTGTGAATACTTGGCTATGGTTTGCATATAATTAATAACAAGAGCCTCAAATGAGTTGTACAAGTCTTCATGTTCCTCTTTCATCTAGAAGAGATATTTCCCTGGCTCCAGTTACAAAAAAGAAAATTGTCTTTTGAGAAAAAATCATCTTTTGAGAAAAAAGTAATTCTTTCACATTAAACATTTAATCTTAAACAAATTTGAATAAATAATTAGTTTTATAAAAAAAATGAAAAACTAAAATAATAATATTTATTTTTTAAACTAAAAATTAAATTAAATTAAATTATGCTCTCACATTAAACATTTAATCTTAAGGAGTAGTAAATATCAACACATGTGAGTGATGGCCTCTGCGGTCAAGGAGTGGTATAGTTCACCGAACTGCGGTTAGTTTTCAGTTATTTTTACAGTTTCTCGGTGAGAGTTTTTCCATAGTTTTTTACGGTGGTTTCTCTACTTATCAGCATTATTCTCTCGACGGAGAGAGTTTCTAAGCCTAGACCACTCTGGATACCATAGTCTACGTGGAAACTGACCCCATGGACTCTGGGAAGCTTTGGGAGAGGATAGGTGGAGGGATTTTAGACCAACTGGTCGAGAAGGGTGAAGCTCGTTTTCCTTCACAACAGTCTCCAAAGATCAAGCTTGAGTCCACTCTCTAGACCCCTCTACTCAAAAAAATATTTTTGGGGGATTTCTCAGAACCATGGTTACCTAGTTTACGCCATCCCTTAGTCGATACCCTACCTCCCCTTAGCTCGTAACGGTCCTCAGACTTGGATTGGTTTAACCAACAAAAGGAGGTTTTTTATTTTCTTCGCCATCCCCTTCCAAAGCAGAGTCTAGACCTTTTGTATTTCACGGGGTAGAAAAAGGGTTTCCAGATGAGGTAGTAGGTCATGGCACAGATGGGCTCCCCTTACTCTTAGGGGAATAAATGGACCCTCCAAATATTTCCACCACCAAGGACTTCATTTCAGTCTTCTTAGAGGTAGAGGAGCATAGCGGTTTCGACTAGAATCTAGATTTTAAATATAAGACACGAGTGACACCCTCTCCTCTTTGTTAGGATGAAAATACTAACCCTAGTGGTCCAAGGACGAAGATAGGGGAAAGGAACAGGCTAAAACAAAAAATCCTAAAGTCAAAAGGGAACATTGGAAATTTGGTTCTCGGGGAAGAAGTGGATCTAAGTCAGGATGTTCACATGGAAAACCAAACCCTGGTTGGTAGAGCCAGTGGAAGAACCTTTGTACTCAAAAACCATGACCGACTGGATGCATAATTCCTAGAAATGACATCTTGGATATATCCCTGAGATTATCGAACTAAACCAGAATTGGTTTTCCTTCACTTTCCTACAACCTGAGAATTCAAAGTGGGCTTTAGGGAAACCCTGGAGTGTAAAAAACTTCCCCTTACTTCTTAAGCCCTGGAGTCCTCTCTTTGACGCCAGCAAAGAAATGGTGGATATTATTTCGATATGGGTGAGGCTCTCAGTGCTCCCACTCCATTTTTGGTCCCTTGAGCACTTCAAATTAATTGGGAACTATTTGGGCAACTTTCTAGATGCAGATATGACCTTCGAAGAGACAAAGAAAAGGAAGGTGGAAAGGGTCTTAGTTAACTTAAATATTAGGGAAGGTCTTGGCGAGGAAGTCGACCTCAGTTGGGGAAGTTTCACATACACCCAGAGATTGTATTACGAAAAATGTCCCCTTAATGTGCAGGAGATGCCATCAATACATACATATGATTAATAATTGTAGTATGCCAGTCAGGACCAGAGGCATGTTTTTTAACAGTGATAAAGGATGACTCCAAAAGGTTATTACTCCCACTGCATCATCAAGTGAAGGATTTAAGAATCAGGAAGAACAAGGCTGACAATTTGAATCTTTACAGGGGGCTATGACACTGGAACGTCACACATCCTCACTCGTTTCAGGACACAATTCTACAAAGGGAGAAGAAGCTTTGTGCCCCTCCAAGACTAGCTCGGGTTTAGTACCTCACGCGATCATGGGTACTAATTTAACCTCCTCTCCTCCTATTATTGTTTTAATAAAAAAATTAAATTTAGATGGCATTGAGTGGTTGAGGGATCTAAATTTCCCGACCCACGCAATTCTTCCTCCTTTGACAGCCACTCGATCTTTGACTCCCTTAGATATCATTGTGATCGATCCCCCTAGAACAAAATGTTTTTGTTTTGTAGAAGAGGAATCTTCCTCTTCTTCCTCAGTGACCTCAATAGGGCACTACTTCCTCAGATCACATAAAGGACCCTTGGGGGGTTTAGCCACGGAGTCGGTAATTGCGGAAAAAAGTGGGAGGGGGAGAAAATCATTGATTTCGAAGGCACTAAAAAAAGCCAAAAGTGACATTTTGGCTGACAAACAACTCTCTCTTGAGCGGGTGCTTAGATCAAGGAGAGCCCTTGGAAAGGGACCGCGATGAAATTTTGTTCTTTTAACTGCAGAGGTCTGGCTGGCCCCCTCAAAAGACCATCCCTAACAAGGGTGATTCATTATGAGCACCCTGATATTCTACTGTTACAAGAGACGTTGGGGGAAGGAGAGGAGATAAAGTCTAGATTAATGTCCTTATTCCCAGGATGGAACTTTGAAACCATGGATGCAATAGGAATATATGGAGGTCTATTAATTGGATGGAACACTCGTTCCATCAAAGTCACAAATTCCCGGGTTTTGAGTCTAGTCTTGGCATAAAAATATATTTGTCGGAGCTAAATGATTTTATTCACATCATCATCATCTATGGCCCCTGGCATAACATAGACTCCTTCTGGGACAATATTTTCACTAAGTATTTCCTGAAAGATCAACAATTTATCCTTGGAGGAGACCTAAAATTTTCCCTGGGGCTCTCAGAATTTTTGGGAACACATGTGAGAGAATATCTTTGACGGGTTACTTCACACAAAAAATTTTCGAATGCAATTTATTGGATATTGAACCAGTCAAAATCAAACCAACTTGGAGAAATAACAGAGTGGGGGAAGACAGTGAGCGAAATGATTAGACTATTTTTTGTGAATGAACTCTCTCTTGGAAAAACCTATTCACCTAAAAAAGTGGATTGGCTTTGGAGGCATTTCAGATCACTACCCGATCTTTCTGGAGTTAAGACCAGGATCGTGCAAGCCACCAAGCCCCTTCAAATTCAACAGGACCTCGTTATCCGATGACTCCTTTATAAAATTGGTAAGAGAAAACTGGATCCCCTTTCTTCAGGAAAACACACTCTCGGTTGCTTCTCACTTTATTGAAAATCTTCAAAGGATCAAAGCAAAAACAAAGACATGAGATTTCTAGAAAAGACAAGAAAAAGAACTGGATCTTAAAAATCTGGAAACCCAACTAAAAAAAATGTTGGATGAAGAAGGAGGTGGATTTTCCACTCTAGAAGCTAAGATGACACTACTTAGACTGGACTAAAGGAGAAACATGTTACTCAAGGAAAATGAAGAAATGTGGAGTTTGAAAAATAGATCTATCTAGTTGAAAAGTGGAGATGAGAACACAAACTTCTTTCAAACCTATGCAAAAGGTAGAAAGTGTTCAAATACCATTTGGAATTTGAAGGATTAGGATGGAAATCAGGAAAACACTTTTGAAGGAATGTCAAGAATAGGGAAAAAGTACTTTCAAGAACTATTCAAAGAAGCGAACCAGGCTACTATAGAAGAAGTGGTACATATGGCCCAGTACTTTCCTAGATTCACCAATGAGGAGGATGAAAAAATGTTGATGGAAGAAGTTACTATCGAATAATTAAAAGAAGTAATGAGAAGCTTCCCAAAAGACAAAATCCCAGGACGAGATGGCTGGACCATTGAATATTTTTTGGGTTTTTTTTACCTCCTAGGTTGGGATATCCTAAATTTGGTGGAAGAGATCAGACTTACAGGGAAAATTCCACTAAGCCTTAACTCCACCTTCATATCCTTAATCCCTAAAAATGAAAACTTGTATACCTTGGATGATTTTAGGCCAATTTCACTCTGCAATTGCATATACAAAATTGTCTTCAAAATCATAGCTAGAAGAGTGAAAAGAATCCTCTCTGATAAAATTTCGAGTGAACAGTTCGTATTTTTGGAAGGTAGACTGATCCATGAAGCGGTAGGGGTGGCACAAGAATCACTACATAGCATAAAATTTAGAAAACTAAGAAGCACAGTACTAAAAATTGATCTCTCCAAATCCTACGATCGAGTAAGTTGGCTCTACTTGCGTCTTCTTATAACTCACTTGGGATTTTTCAGTTTCTTTTGTCATATGGATTATGTGTTATATTACTACAGTCTCCTTCTCAGTGCTTATAAATGGATCGAACTCCCCTCTTTTTCACTCAGAAAGAGGCTTAAGACAGGGTTGTCCACTCTCTCCATTACTTTTTCTCCTAGTAGCTGAAGGACTCAGCAAAGCACTCTCAGAATAAAAACGAATAGGGTCTTTTTCTGGTATCAAAATCTTTGCTTCCCTCCAAGTTACACATATTCTTTTTATGGACGATATACTTATCTTTAATACGGGTTCCAGAACTGAAGCAGAGACTCTAAAGAACATTTTAAGTCTTTTTTATGAAGCTACCAGAATGGTTATAGATGAAGGGAAGTCTTCCCTCACAACAAATTTACTTACAGAGGAGGAGGTGGGATTATTTAGACAACATTTTCCATTTGTGGAAAAGAAAATAGAAGAAGGATTGAAATACCTGGGTTTTGTTTTAAAACAGAATGACTATAGGAAAGAGGACTGGAAATGGCTTCTAAAAAATGGAAAAAACACTCTTATCCAGGAGTCACGGATGGATCTCCAGGGCAGGCATATTACTCTTAGTTAAGTTGGTCTTGGACGTTATCCCAGTATATTGGATGTCACTCTCCTGGATCCCAAAAGGAATTCTGGAGGTAGCTCAAAAACTCACTTTCATATTTCTTTGGAGCGGGAAATAAGAATCACATGTGACACCATGGGTTCAATGGAAAAGAATCATTGTTCCAAAGGCCCTTGGAGGTTGGGGAATTAAAAACATCTACCTTTTTTCAAAGGCTTTGGTAGAAAAAGGAGGCTGGCGACTGATAAGTACGACTAGTCTCTGGAAAAAAGTAGTAATACAAAAATACATTGAACCAAATTATGTGGAGACATGGATCAGATGGGATCAAAAGGAGTCGCGTTCATATGGAAGGAAATTATTAACTCTTTTCCAGTCATAGGGGAAGGACTTTCCTGGAATATAGGAAATGGCCACTGAGTTAGATTAGGAGCGGATCCTTGGGCGGGCAGTGAAGGCCAACACCTCCTCCCAGAACAACTTATTCTCCTTTTGAGAATCTGAGGCTTCAACACACTAGATAAACTTGTTGATCCAGATCAAAGAACCATCTGGTCACAAGGGTGAAAATCGGTTGTTGATTTTGGACTAGATGATGTAGATGCAACAGAATGGGAAAGATACATCATAGGGCTAAAAAGAACACAGGTAAGACTCATGGACCAAGAGGATGAACTCATCTGGGACCGATCAACCTTAGGATTCTATACACCAAAGGATGGGTATAGGGTGAAATCATGAAGATGGGTTACACTTTTGCTTGTTTTATGAGAAAAAAAACTGTATTTTCACAAGTTATTCAACTTCCGACATTTAAAAGTATTTTTTTTATTTAGAATTTCACTTTACAGTGAAAACAAAACTTGTGAATAATTGTGTTAGCTTTCCAATGACTATTTTTTAATTTTTTTTTATCACGATTTGATATGTCAATTTGACAATTGTTTAACAATATGTTTCTTAAACATGAAATGAATGATAATGAGTTACTTATTTCTACAACAATGTATATATTATTAAACTTATGTTTTGAAGAAACAAAATA
>ML786401.1:548245-559763 GCA_009831015.1 Picea engelmannii | reverse complement strand
ACTCCTAGACTACAAAAAGAGACTAGCCGATGTGGCTAAGGACAATTCAAAGTTTTCAGGAATTCAAGGCAACATCACTAGCAAGGCATTTCTAGATGCACTTCAGTGGGACATCAATATTCAGCATGAGATTCGATACATCTTCGTCACCAAACCTACCTTCGTCAAATACACAGAAATGGATCAAGTTTATCGAAGGCTACTCAAAGTCAACGGGCCTAATCATCTTCGATGGGAAGAACTCTGTGATCTGATCGAGTAGCTGATGAGCTTCCCCAGCCCAGTCATTTTTCCAGTCAGATGAGGTCGTGCGGAGGCCTCACCAATGGTTCACCCAGAAAAAAAACATGCAATTGTGACACATCATCAACCAGTTCCTAGATTTATGAAATTTGTTAAGTTAGTTAGGCTAAAAATAGATTTAGCACGTCCTGGTCTTTGATGACAGGATGGTTTGTAATTTTGAGTTATAAATACTTCATCTTTCGAAGTATTGAGGGTTGTTGATCTTCACGCCCTGTAGCTATCAGACTGCAATATTTTTGAAGAGATCTCCCATTAATACAAAGAGGCATTTTACAGGATTCTTGCATGTATTCACTGGTGATGTTTTTCTCTCTAAGTTAAATGTTATTCTCGCTTTGTTATCACACTGTTTTCTAAATCTAATCTTTGGAAGTAACGAACATTGCAGGATTTATCTCGTATACCCTGTTTTTGACTCAAAAGATTTAAGTGTTTTATCTTCTCATTTTACAATAAAGAAATTCTTAACTGCTTCTTTGTTGTAATTGTCTTTCTCATCTTTTCTTCTATTCCTCATTTATGCTACTAAAGAATCCAGTGATTATATTATCTCGCCCTGTGAAAGGTTCCTTTGTTTTTCTAGTTCGGATTTCATCTTTACGATACGGACCCCATAGCCCAATGGATGTGTAAACTGTCTCAACCAACTCGACAAACACTACGACAACAAAACCGACTTATTTATTTACCTAGCCTAATATTTAAAAATTTGAAACATATTTAAATCATATAGAGAGATCCCTCTCTGAAGTTGGAAGGGCGAGATCACAACTTCAAAAGTGGTTGGATAAGGTTACCTCTCGTAGATTTCTTCTTCCGAACAACCTCTAGGAAATTTATAGAGCACTAACAGGGCCCACATTACTTTTGGCGCCTCATCTCCACATTGGGGCCACAAAACTTTTGGATTTTCATCTTCTAGGGGCTAGGTTTTTGGATTGCTTCTAAGTTTGAAGTTATATCACTAACCCAAATTTTACAATATAGAATGTCTAGATGAGTACTCAGACAACTCAGATTTGAGACTTCAAAAACCCTTTTATCTAACTAAGATCTTTTACAATGGATATAGGCATGAAAACAAAACTTTGTTCCTGAGCAAGTTCGAAATATATACTACAGTAGTTACTATATATCTCGGTTAGCGTCTAAAAAGATATATCTCGGTTAAAAACATGTGTTTCATCTTAAGAGGTCACAAGTTCAAATCCAAAGGGGGGTAGGGTATGTATATCTCTGTAGACTTTACCAATCAAATCGTTGGGCGGAGGTTGTCCCACAAACAAGGGAGGTTCATACACCAATTTGGTGTGGCTTGGTCGTGACCTTAAAAATAGATTATTATTATTATTATATATACAAAGTCGGTCCCACTTGGCCATCTTTCCATTGATAGTATGTCATTTTCCCCTCCTGCTCTTGTAGAGCACACTTGGAAAGTAGGTCAGCCTCTAGATTTAGTTCCCAATAACTGTGTGTGAAGTTGATTTGAATAAACCCCTTGATGACATCAGAGATTCTGTCTTTCCAACATTCCAGGGTTATGACTTGTAGTTTTCCTTTATTGTTTAGCTAATCTATAATAATTATTGAGTCTCCCAATACTTGTAAATCCAAAATGTGAAGTCCAGAAGCCAGGGTGAGTGTTTCCCAAGTGCAAAGAAGTGCAACTTTAGTATTTGTGTCAGCTCCACAATTGTAGGTCCATTTATAAATTGTGTGATCAACAGTCCTTATCAGACCTCCAGCTCCACAATGTTGACCAAAGTTTTGTGTTGCACCGTCAAACTAGGCAGTTGTCCTGCCCTTTTGTAAGGTAGGTTGTAAAAATATTTGTATTGGTTCTTTTAGTGTCTTGGCACCCTCTAGTCCACCCAAAATCTTGTAATAAATTGTATGGGTAGAAGGAATATGTTGTTCAAAGATAGACTTGTTGTGATCCAACTAGATATGCCAACTGACCAGGGATGGGAAATGTGGATACATTGACTCCTCCTTTGCCTAGTCCTCCAAACAAATGCTCAAGGAGGGATCCACCCAAGAAGCCATAAGATTCAATGTAATTATGATTCTGCTCCAAACATGTTGTGTAAAAGTACAGTTAACAAAAAGATGTGTTATAGATTCAAATTCCAACCGACAGAGGTGACAGAAGTTCGGTCCTTCCCATCCATGATGTTGTAGGTTGTCCCAACTCAGTATTTTGTTTGTTTTTGCTAACCAGGTGAAGAGTTTGATTTTTAATGGGATATTCCAATGCCAAAAATTCTTCCTCTAGCCAGTGCACTTCTAGTTCCAGATGGTTGATGTTAAAGCCTCATATATATTTTTAACAGTAATTTTCCTGGATCTATCTCCCCTATTCCAAATAAGCTCATCAACATGGTCCTGAAGTTGTATCCCCGCTCCAAGAAGAACCTTGCAGAATCGATGTCATTCCATTTCCAGATTTCCCGATAGGCCAAGGTCTGTGCAATCGTTCCACTGAGTAAAGTAAGTCCCCGAGATTGTGTTCCCCTTGGATTGGAAGAGGAAGAATATATTTTGTTGGTGTAATACAACCAGGAGATCACAATACAGGTAGGTTGTAGACCACAACCCCAATAAATCTTCTCGGCCCAAGTGTACAGAGTGGCCCGACCCAGGTTTCCAACAAAGCCAATGCTGGATAATATGTAAGGATTTCATAAGCGATTTCCGGATCTGGGAAACATTAGGTGAGCTGGAGCATGTTTGTTAGAGCCAGGACAAAACTGAACTGTGTGGGAGATATTTCCCAATAATGACTGATGCCAGATCCTATCTTTCGTCATCACTCGCCAAATAGTGTTAGTCACCAATGCTTTGTTAAAAAGGAAGATGTTTCTCAAACCCCAACCACCTAAAGGTTTTGGTCTAGCAATAGAGTCCTAGCTGCAAAGATGTAAGTGTTTTTTATCACTGCCTCCCAACCAGAGAAATGTGAAGATCAATTGTCGAATCTTGTTAAGAACAATTACTAGAATAGCAGCTAGCTCCATCCAATATACTGATTGACTTTCCAAGATGGATTTTATCAGTACAAATCGCCACTCGAGCGAAAGTCACCTGTTCCACCAGAACCCAATTTTTTTCTCAAATTTAATAAGTAATCACCTCCAATTTGTCGCTTTATATTTGTCTGCTTTGAGGAAAAATCTGAGATATCTCTGGCCAACAAAGATCTCAATGAAGTTGTATGAGAAGCTGGCTTTGTAGGATTCTAATTCCACCTTTGAAATACCATAATAGTGAAAGGTAGATTTTGTCACATTGATTTGGAGCCTCGATGCTAGACAAAAGGTTTTAAGAATGGAATCTATCTCCCTCCATTCCTGTAAGTTATCTTTTGTCACAAGTAGAACATCATCCACGAAAAAAATGTGAAGGATCCTAACTAACCTTGAAACTTTGATTCTGGTTAGTCTCCCTTCGTGCCGGATTTTTTTGAGTAGTATGCTTAAACCTTCCATTGCCAAGATGAACAATAAGGGAGAGAGTGGGAAACCCTTCCTCGAGCCTCTTTCATTCTATAAGAAAGGATTTTCCTCCCAATTTACCAGGACCACTATAGTAGCACTGGAGACGCAACCCATAATCCACTTTGTGAAATGTATACTGAAACCATATTGTAGGAGAATCAATCGCAGGTAGTCCCAACTAATACAATCGAAAGATTTTTTGAGGTCCAACTTTAAAATAAGCGCCTCTAAATTTTTCAGTTTAATTTTGTGGAGAACTTCTTGTCCAATACCAATGGCGTCGAGGATCTGTCGACCTTGAAGAAAACCCAACTGTTCTCCAGATAAAATTCTAGAAAGAAAATATTTGATCATATTAGCTAGAATTTTTGTAATAATCTTATAGCACATATTGCATAATGATATAGGCCTGTAGTCTCCAAGGGTAGTCAGACTATTATATTTTCGAATAACTGCCAAGAATGGTGAGTTTATAGCTCAGTTAACCATGCTTATGTTCCTCGAATCTTCAACCAAATCCCATAGATCATCTCCTACAAGCTCGAAGAAGTGTAGATAGAACTCGACAGTCCATCTGTCAGGTCCAGGGATTTTTTCCCTTGTGAATGAATTAAGTACATTATGGATCTCATCTTTAGTACAGGCTCTAGAGAGTTGTGCAGTTTCCTCCTCACTAACAAGTCTAGGAAAATGATCGATGATGGCACCTTGGTCAATATAATTTGTAAGGTCCGAATCACTGTAGGAGTTTTTGTAATAATAGTGGGCCTCTTTAATAAGATTTTTCTGTCCTGAGATAATTACATCAACTTTTGACTTTAATTCCCAAATATGCTTGCGGTTTCTTCTGTAGCTTGCAAAATGGTGAAAAAATTTAGTATTTTGATCCCTGCACTTAATCCAAGTTGCCCTACTCCTCTGTCACCAAAATTCCTCTTCAACCAGTAAAAGTATGTTCCTCTCTTTCTTTAAAGTCCTTAAGGTATGGTCCTATTCAGGTGGTCTAGTCCTCGATGAGTCATCCAAGATCAAATTTTGAATGCTTTCTTCGAATTGTGCTAATCTATAAGATTTTTTCATCCTCTGTAGATTAGCCCATATTTTAACCTTTTGTTTCAAGTGTTTAAATTTCCACGCTAACTGTCTCTGTAAGTCTAATTCTTGAAGGAAGTTCTGGTCTTTCTAGACCTCAGTGACTAACCGTGAAAAATCTAGGTCCTGTACCCGTGTCGAATTGAACTTGAAAGGGTAAGTCGATCGATGATAAGAAGTGTCAAGCTGCAAGAAGACATGGGCATGGTCCGAGAGAAAGGGGTATTCTACCCAAGACCTGTACCTTCCATAGTGTTGTAGGATATCTTTTGAAATGAACACATGGTATATCCTCTTAGAGATGCTCTCCATACCCACTCTACCATTCCTCCAAGTAGGAACTGTAACAGTCGGGAGGATATCCACGAGTTTTTTTCGAAGGAAAATCGCTCTTAAATGTGGAGTCGCTTGGTCTTGTAATGTTGTATCCCCACACACCTCATCTGAATTTAGTGTGAAGTTAAAGTCACCCACAACAATAAGGTTCGATCCAGCTAGAAGGCCAAGTGCAGAGACTTTATCCCCAAAAGTGATCATGTTCGTGTAGGGACCATAAACAATGAGTAAAGAAAGTTGTCTCTGGTTTTCACAATAGGTACCTGTTAGCAATATACCGCCACAACTTAAGAAAGTTTCCAGGTAAAATTTTGTGGATCCCAGGCCGCCAGTAAGCCTCTCGACTTTCCAGTTGAGCTTACAACACTGACAAACCACATGGGTCTTAAGCTACTAAGGAAAACCCGAGCTCGTTGCTCGTCGACCAGAGTTTCTTGTATGGAAATGATGTCGGGTAAAGTTCTTTCTAAAAGTCGCCTCAAGGAAGCCATCTTAAGGGTGCCTCCCACCCCTCTGATGTTAAGTGAAAGAAGAATCATGATCTTGACATGGCCAGGGCTTTGATGCCTCTAAGCGACCCAAGATCAAAAGAGTTAGATGTAGAAGTAATCGGGAGAGTAATAATAGAGCTAGATTTTTCCCGTGCACTGTGAGTTTTGATAGGAGAGCTCTCCAACCCCAATCCCCGCAACCAGGAGAAGTCTTTCTCGGAAGTATCGCCAGAGTTATCACAAAGAGTTGAAGAGGAGGGCACCAAGTTTTCTCTGTGGATAAGAGACCTTCCTTGAAAAGTGGGAAGGGGCACAGGTAGCAGTGTCTCTTCAAAAGTAGGAACCAAAGTATTTAGTATGTTACCCAAAGTGGTATCGCCAAGAGAAAATCCCCTAGTCTCAGAAATAATGTCCCCAACTAACACTGAGTTAACAAAGGGTAGTCCTGTTGCATAAGAGGTAGCTAGTCTGATGGGGGAGGTAAGACTTGTAGGCATAGAGGCCCCACCGGGAGCCAAAGGGGGGACCCTATAGTCTCGGGAGGAAGTCAACGGTGGTGAAGGAAGTAAAGTTTGTTTTCTCGCCCGTTCCATGGGAGGAGAAACAATATCAGGTGGAGGTATCAGCGAAGGTTCGATCATAGTACCCCATGAAGGCCCCAACCCCAGAACATAAGTGTCCAAGGAATCCCTTTCCCAAGCCAATATAGTGAAGTATAAAGAAGGACAAAGAAGCTTAAGCTTACCGGAGAGAGTGTCCTGTGTAGAAGTCGGCCAGTCCCCTCCTTCCACATTGTATCCAGCCACAACGTCGAGTAAGTCTACATCAGGAGAATCCTCACGTGAGAGTTTTCTGAGATAGGAAGCTTCAAACTCTTATGCTTCCAACTCGCCAGTGTAATCGCGATGCATGTGTCTAGTCCGACGACAGATGGAGAAATAGAAGGGAATACCTAGATAATCAAGGCGTTGTGTCATAATGTGGCCTCGCCAGTAGATATCCAGGGTCTCTAGAAGTCTCGAGTGTATATCAATCTCCACAAGGATCCTAGCCATCCTTCTGTCGTGACCCTTAAGTGTGATTTCATCTAGGATTATAAAATGCCCTAGTTCATTACCAATGGTGACTAGAGCCTTCTTCGTCTAGAGTTGTAGAGGTAGTCCGGGCAGTAAGACCCATAGATGGAGAAAGAGGAACTAATCCATGGAAGGGTAAAAACTGACCCGCCATCTTTTGATCATCAGGTTGCAGCCACTAATAGCCCACAGTGAGTCTAAAATCCGTTGTGAGTCCTCTGACGACTTAAAGAGGAGACCAAACCAGCCATGGGATAAGTAAATAATCTTTGGGACATATCCCAACAAGGAAAACCAGGCTCTCGAAATCCAAGCCGGGAGAGAGCATTTACATAGTGAGCGATAGGAAAGTCTACCCACTAGCACACAGAGTGATAAGCGGACACTCTACTGCAATCCAACATCATAACCCATGACCAACTTGTGTTTACTTTTATTAGGTTTCCACACTCGCTTAGTACCTGGGTCTCTAGGAAACCATCTCTTTGGTGGAGGAGGACTATTCTGTTTCCCTGTACTCTGGTGCAAATCTACTGAAGAATGCTTGTATGAGGATACTAAACCAGGAAGGGAGGCGAGAGGCGGTTGAGAGGGGGGGGTTGGAAGGTGCATAAGAGACCAGGGGTGAAAATAAGTTGTGTCTGATAGAGGGAGGAAGCGTATCAGGAACAATACTTGAACTGAGCTCGTTAGCCGAGGTAAAGAGCCAGACGCTCTTCTAGAGGGCCTCATCAACCGCAGCCATAAGTGCGCTGACCTTACCCTCCATCCAAAAACTGCTGGAAGCACAACCAAAAGGCTACCACCTCACTCAATAGTGCTTGCACACCATTGTTCCAAATATACATTTTTTATATTACAACATGGCCAAACAATCAACAAATTAATTGCATGCTAAAATGGTGTCTAAATTATCACGGTCTAAACTCGTATTACAAATATATAATCTACTTATGTCATTACATACATGTTGATGCAAATAGACAAATGATTTATTATGTACCAAAGATCAACATTTCTCAAAGTTTATACACTTATGTATAAATATATAACTTTTCATTTTCTCAAAGTTTATACACTTATATATAAATATATAACAATTGAATGGCTTTTTTCTATATTTTTAATAGATTATTTTTCTACCATTTCCAAATAATAAGAAGTGTTAACTTAAAATATTGAATATTTCAAAATTTCCATATACAATTTATCTTCAAAAAAATTCACGCATCATATATTGTTGAAAACTTCAAACTCTTTTTTCTTGCAAGGTCATAACAAACCCTACTTTGTATGGGAAGTGCTAACTTATTAAATTGAACATTTATAAAGAATCAATTAAAAATGAGAAATTTAACCATCTGAAAATGTTACACTCAATTAAAAAAACTGCAATACTCAAAATATTTATGCAATGCAATTACTAGGATATTATCTCGCTATCTTTGTGTATTCATGCGTGTTCTCACCAAAACAATGCCCCCAACCTACCATGTCATTGGATTTTTCCA
Organism: Picea engelmannii; assembly: GCA_009831015.1. Lineage (NCBI taxonomy): Eukaryota > Viridiplantae > Streptophyta > Pinopsida > Pinales > Pinaceae > Picea > Picea engelmannii. The sequence continues at coordinate 551,451 of ML786401.1, read as the reverse complement.
AATATGTGTTTTTATGTTTTATTTGTTGTAAATTATCATCGTAAACATTTAATGTCAATGAAAACCCTGACCAAAATTACTCTCATAAATACATGTTTTAAATAGAAAATTAACCATATGAATTTTAGAATTACTTTTAATTATATTATGACAATTAATGGTGCTTTTAAACAATATATCACTATATGTTAAGTTGTAATTGGTCATTTGCTTAGCAATGCAACATCAAAAAATTATGGTTATTTAATTTAATTTAGATATTAATGTTTACTTAAGGTTAAGTTATCGGTTTTATAAGATTGTATCTAGAATATAATATTCTAATATGTAAAGATGATATAGAAAATGTGAAAATATCATTATAAGGAAAAAATAAACAAAAGAAAAGGAAGGAAAAAGAAAAAATAATGGGAAAGCACCAACCCAATAAGATGGGGAATAGTGAAGAAGCTTAAGAAGGAGGTTTCTTGACCTAAACATGTTGCTCTGGAGACACAATTTTAACATTTAACGTTGCAAAGAAATGTGTAACGAGTGTGAGGCCATTGGAGTCATTAGGTCTATGACACCTCATGGGTCTATCATGTGAGCTTGGAATTGGTTAGTCATGGGGTATTTTCCTACTAATGTTAGAGGGCTAGATGTAAAAGGTAATCAACCTTATGCATGTTATTTTGGGGCACTTGCTTTCATTAAGCCATCAATGAAGGTTGAACATCTCTCAAAGGAAGAGAGCAAAGCATATGTTGTCCTCATAATTCATGAGTGTCAAGAGAGAACCAAATTAACCTCTAAAAAGATAAAAAAAAAAAAAAATCATCCTATAATCTCATAATAAGGAAAACATCTAAATACAAAATGGTCTTTAACTCATAAATATAAAGTTCAAAAAATGTAGAAAAAAGCGAATAACCTTGTTTAACTATTATATTACTATGTTCATCCTTTCTCTCATTAATGATTGTTCATATTGTTCAACAATAATATTGTAAAATGTCATCACAAGTGAGACCATCACAATTGAAAGACTCAAAACCTAACCAATGTCGAGGGACTAAGTCAAATACCTTACATAAGTTTACAAAGCCAATGGACATTTAACTACTTGTGGTAAAGAAGTGACCACTATTTGTGGTCACGTCACCGCCTAATGCACATAGAAGATTGTGGATGTATATTATTAAACACTTATTCTGCATCTAGTACATTCCTTGTACCACATCGTTGAATATCATCACGACGACTGGTGGATGAGGAATAACATTGCTCATATTATTCCTTCCCAACTAATCCATTTAGATTCAAGCTTTAGACTTTTCAAAATCATTTTATAATGTTAACTTTAAGTTTATTAAAAAAATTATTACTTTTAATTAAAAAATACAAATTATCTTAAATACCATTTGTTTAAAATTTAATTCGCTCATCATGTGTAATCCTTGTCCTTTGCAGTGACATCATCTACCACCATCTCAATCGAATTCAACTTTTAGAAACTATTTTATTTCATTTGCTGTGAATTTCAGGAATAATTTATGTGCGACTGTCATCATTGATCGTTGGATTGTTATTGTCATTTTCAGTGACAACATTCATAACAGTTTTGTCCCGTGCTTGATTAATTGTGTCAAGGCCCTGCAGGGGAGACACAGAGATTGTAGCATTGGTTGAGGAAACCAAATGTTAAAGCAGTTGCAAAAGCCAATGGAGAACTAGACGAGCTTTCTATTCTATCCATTCCATTTCTACTCGTGAGAATTATTGGACGAGATATACAGATCTGGATGAATATAGTAGAAATATAGTAGATATGGTTGAAGATGCATCTAGAATACAATATAAAAGGTTGTGAATACTCCAAACCCTCCAATAATAGCATGTAATGATTGGACAAGATCAATTTCTTTCCCTTCTTAGGTTTGTCTCTCCAAACTGATTGAGTTGCGCACCTCCTGGATGGAAAGACCCTAGGAATTTCGACCTCTTTCATTATTCCCTCCAAACCCTAGACTAAGACTGTAGATCTATAGATCTAGTGACGAGGAACACATGAGATAAGATCCTTTAGCTATTATAGGAGATCTAACCCTCCAACTCACTGAATCCACAAATGAAAGTGTGCCCTCCTTTTGAAATTTGCCCAGCCAAGAGAAATAACAAGTATGCAATGATAACCCTTCAATAATTGATGAGAAAAAGCGTTATAATGATGGTGAACCCTTCTAGAATAAGATTGGCCTCATATCTCCACCCTCCAAGCTAAATCAAACTCCCTTTACTCCAACAATGCACCCAAACCTGCAGAAAACTCCCAAACTGCACCTTGCCTCCACAATTCACTTCCGGAATGGATGTGAAAGTGAGTAGAATGGTGAGGGTGGGATCTTTCACCACCTTGACCAAGCTTGAATAAGGAACATAGGAATATTTCACCTCCTTGCTGATCTTTAGGGTTTAGTGAGACAAAACCCTCAAATGCCCAAGCTCTCAAGCTTACAAGTGCAAAAGACAAAATGATCAAGAATGAGGAGTGAGGGGGTCTCCTCTCATTTTTTACCTCCAATTCTATTTTTCACTTAAATTAATTAATTGGCTTCTAAGGTCATTCACCTTTATTTTCCCCACTTAGCCAATTATCTTTTATTTTCCTTTTTTGTTGCTTAAGTCACTTTAATAATATAACTTTAACACCTCGGTGACTCCTTTTTTCCTCTTAGTTCCCTTTTATTTTATTGAGACTATAGTCTAGAGGGAACATCTAGACTACTAAGTCTCTCAAGACCCCTGTCACTTGGAAGGGGACATTACAATCTCCCCTACTAGAAATTGCTTGTCCACAAACAATTCTAAATATGTTTGTTGTAGCACATGTTTATTTTCCCAAGTGGCATCTTCTATTGGCAATTTTTTCCATTTAATCAGATACTCCCTGATAGCCCCGTTCCTTAGTTTTTTCTCCCTCATCTCCAATATCTCCTCTGGAATCAAGATCGCTTGTCATTCATCATCTACTGGAGGCAATTCCTCACTAGCAACAATATGTTGTCCCAATGCTTTTTTCATACATGAAACATGGAAGACATTGTGAATTTTACTTTCATGTGGTAGCTCTAGCTCATATGCAACTGCCCTCACCTTCCTCTTTACCCTGTAAGGAACATAGAAGCGAGGTTTGAGTTTTTCAGTGCCATTTTTCTTCATGGTTT
>ML786401.1:527901-548145 GCA_009831015.1 Picea engelmannii | reverse complement strand
ACTCCTAGACTACAAAAAGAGACTAGCCGATGTGGCTAAGGACAATTCAAAGTTTTCAGGAATTCAAGGCAACATCACTAGCAAGGCATTTCTAGATGCACTTCAGTGGGACATCAATATTCAGCATGAGATTCGATACATCTTCGTCACCAAACCTACCTTCGTCAAATACACAGAAATGGATCAAGTTTATCGAAGGCTACTCAAAGTCAACGGGCCTAATCATCTTCGATGGGAAGAACTCTGTGATCTGATCGAGTAGCTGATGAGCTTCCCCAGCCCAGTCATTTTTCCAGTCAGATGAGGTCGTGCGGAGGCCTCACCAATGGTTCACCCAGAAAAAAAACATGCAATTGTGACACATCATCAACCAGTTCCTAGATTTATGAAATTTGTTAAGTTAGTTAGGCTAAAAATAGATTTAGCACGTCCTGGTCTTTGATGACAGGATGGTTTGTAATTTTGAGTTATAAATACTTCATCTTTCGAAGTATTGAGGGTTGTTGATCTTCACGCCCTGTAGCTATCAGACTGCAATATTTTTGAAGAGATCTCCCATTAATACAAAGAGGCATTTTACAGGATTCTTGCATGTATTCACTGGTGATGTTTTTCTCTCTAAGTTAAATGTTATTCTCGCTTTGTTATCACACTGTTTTCTAAATCTAATCTTTGGAAGTAACGAACATTGCAGGATTTATCTCGTATACCCTGTTTTTGACTCAAAAGATTTAAGTGTTTTATCTTCTCATTTTACAATAAAGAAATTCTTAACTGCTTCTTTGTTGTAATTGTCTTTCTCATCTTTTCTTCTATTCCTCATTTATGCTACTAAAGAATCCAGTGATTATATTATCTCGCCCTGTGAAAGGTTCCTTTGTTTTTCTAGTTCGGATTTCATCTTTACGATACGGACCCCATAGCCCAATGGATGTGTAAACTGTCTCAACCAACTCGACAAACACTACGACAACAAAACCGACTTATTTATTTACCTAGCCTAATATTTAAAAATTTGAAACATATTTAAATCATATAGAGAGATCCCTCTCTGAAGTTGGAAGGGAGAGATCACAACTTCAAAAGCGGTTGGATAAGGTTACCTCTCGTAGATTTCTTCTTCCAAACAACCTCTAGGAAATTTATAGAGCACTAATAGGGCCCACATTACTTTTGGCGCCTCATCTCCACATTGGGGCCACAAACCTTTTGGATTTTCATCTTCTAGGGGCTAGGTTTTTGGATGTTTAGGGTTTCTCCATTTATGTTAAAAAATCCTTTCAAATATCATTGTAATCATCTTCTTCTTCTTGTGAATGAGCGTAGACGTCACATATCTTCTCAGAGATAAGCTGCCACCATTCTAGCGAGTCTTTCACTCTGTAATTTTACAGTTCTGTACATTTCACTCTTTAATAAAAATTATGTATCATTGTATATTTGTGTCTCTTGTTATATATATCTGATATATCTATGTTACATTATTGGATCTCTTGCAATATCTCGGTGTATTTCTTTATTATATCTTCACTCTCATTTCGTGCTCAAAATAATCTAGATCACTGGTATTAGAGCAGACTGCTCTTGGTCATTTTTCAGTGCATGTCCCCGACGATTTCTTAGTATAGAAAGTTGGGTCTCAAGCTTGTCTCTATTGATGACAATCTCTCTCGCATGCCCAAGAAACCCTCCATGGTGGAAGAAAAGAAAAACAATGGAGTAGAAGATTCTATTAATCTGTTGTTGGAGTAATCTCTCACGTGATAGAGGGATGAAATGATGGAGAATTTTGCCCAAATTCTTCGAAACCTGCCTATAACAGTAGATGCGTCTTCATCAAGTAGCCACTTTGGAGGCACCACTCCTTTCAAGGTACAAATTAATTTTGATATTCTCGTATTTGAAGGTCAGATAGATGTAGATGCTCTGGAAAAATGGTTAAATCTGCTAGAAGGTTATTTCTTTGTGCACAAATTTTCTGACAGGGAAAAGATCACCTTCGTACTCCTTAAGACTCTCCCACATGTTAAACATTGGTGGGAAACTTATTGCGAGAAAATTTCCACATAGGATTCTGGAATGTTCGAGGTCGAACCTAGTTGGGAATCTTTTGTAGATGTCGACAAGGAATAATATTACCCTGTTGGAAACTATGAAGACTAGTACATGAGATGGACCATGTTGCGCTAAGATAGGGGCCAAGCAATTTCGAAGTTCACCAATACCTTCCATACCTTGCGCACCAATCTGGGTATCAAATATTTTGAGCAACATTTGGTTCTAAAATACCATGGGGCTTTACACAGGTACATCCAAACCAAAATGGAGTTTCTGTACATCTCATTGCTGGGAGTTGTTTATCAATATGTTGTCAAAATTGAGCATAAATTTAAGCACCGGAACAAACGGGAGTTCAGGTTTGCAAATCCACAATAACCAAAGTATGATAATGATGGCCCTAACAAAAATCCTCTCAAAAACCAGTCCAAGACATAAGAAAAGAAGGGTAAGGGAAAGACAAAGAATGACACTAGAAAGTGGTGATATTTCCACAAAATCCCTTGGCACAACACCGATGATTGTTGCTCAAAATAGTCATTGGTGGTCGAGATCAAAGACAAAGAGTCGAACTCGAATTCAGAATTTGATTCAGAAAATAATGGAAGGAGACATATCATCGACGTAGACCCCACTGCCATTGTCGCAACCACAACAATCCAACCAGAAACACCAGTAGATCCTGAAGAGGGGGAGCGCCTCTTCCATTCACAGATGTGGGTGAAGGGGATCTCGTTGCATTTCATTGTTGATAGTGGAAGCCAAAAGAACCTCATCTCAACAGAGGTCGTCAAACAGTTGGGATTGCCAACAACACCACACCCGCAATCATACAACATCAGGTGGCTTCGCCAACCATGAGATCTCCTTGTCAGCCAAAAGTGTCGCCTATCCTACGACATCAAGCCCTTCAAGGATGAGGTATTGTGTGATGTTTCGTTGTTGTGATGTTTTGGGCCAGCCGTATATGTGGAAGTGCCATGTTGTTTATGAGTCTCAACTATTTAGTGTCATTGTTTCTCTGGGGGATCATCTCTACAAGATACCATAGTTAGTTTCAACACAAAAGTTGTCTCTCATACGATTAAGTTTAGCTTCTTCACGATTTGGGAAGGAAGTGAACAAAAGGACACTATGACCACTATGACCTCGATTACAACCCCCTCTATCCAACAGAAGCAGGTTGGAAAAACTGAAGCAAAGAACAAATATTCCTTCTTAACACAGTCATCTCATGTAGTAATATTGGTTAACAATGTCCAACCCCTCCAACATCAGGTTCACGACAGCCTTCCACAAGCCAAGCAATGCAACGTATCTAGCAAGGCAAGCAACTCACCAATGTTTAGATTTTGCAAACGCTTCCCCATATCCCACAAAAACTCAACACAATGGAGGCCATTGCATCCTAAGGGGGGATGATTGATCCAGATGGATATACGTGGCCACCCACCTATTCCTACTGGCTCACATGCAATTTTCATCATTGGCAGATATTTCCTAGATTTTCAAGTCCTAAACTTTCGGGGTCGTTTTGAGGCCCTAAATAGTGTTTTTGGACCTCACCACATTTAAACTATAGAAAAATTTAGAGGTTGAAGGCATAATTTTTAGTCCTCGAATAGACCTTTCCAACGAGCTATCGTGCGCCTAAAACAGAGATCGTATGCAAAAGTTACGAACCCGGAAAGTTGTTGTATCAAATTACCCCATTGGGGCCCACATGACTTTCAGCACTTCATCTCCACATTGGGGCCGCAAACATTTTGGATTTTCATCTTCTAAGGGCTAGGCTTTTTTATGTTTAGGATTTTCATCTTCTACTTGCGAATGAGCGTAGCCGTCACATCTCTTCTCAAAGATAAGATGCCACCATTCTAGCAAGTCTTTCACTCTGTAATTTTACAGTTCTATACATTTCACTCTTTAATAGAAATTGTGTATTACTATATATTTGTGCCTCTTGTTATATATATATGATATATCTATGCTACATTATTGGATCTTTTGCAATATCTTGGTATATTTCTTTATCATATATTCGCTCTCATTTCATGCTCAAAATAATTTGGATCAAGCATGATGCGTGGGTCCCTCTTCTTCCTACATATGTGAGATGTGTTCTTCCTCCAAATGATTCATCTCTATGTTATTAATGGCTCCACTTTCCTCCTCATCCATCTCATCTTCACTATCATAAACTACTTCTATATAATGAATTTTCCCTTTACTCATACATTTTTGACCTGGTTGCCATGGCTCCTTGCAGGTAAAGCATAGTTGCTTCCTTCTTAACTCCATTCTAGTAGCCTCATCCATATTCCCTTTGCCCTTTTCAAACTGTCTGGTTTCTCAAACTTTTGGAATGATTGGGGGTCTAGGCGTGACATTGTTTTTGTAGGATTGATCCGGATTATTTTTGGAACTAAATGAAAGCAGATAAATTACAATGAAGTACCCATGAAAATTGCTAGAAACGGAGAAATACAACAATACTTGATTTATATTAATAAAATAATTGTAAAGAGACTGTAAAAATACAGAATGAAAGACTCGCTATAATGGTGGCAGCTTTATCTCAGAGAAGAGATGTGACGATTATGCTCATTCGCCATAAGATGATTAAAATGAGGCTATGAAGGCCTTTTTATGATAAACATGAACGCCAAAATCCTATTCATCCAAAAACCTAACCCTAAGAGATGAAACGCCAAAATTCATGTGGTCCCTGTTTGGGTAAGTTAGTACATTAACTTCTCAGGGTCATAACTTTTGCATACGATCTCCGTTTTAGGCGCATGATAGCCCGTTGAACAGGTCTTTTCGAGAAATATATATTACGTCATCAAACTCTAACGTTGTCTATAGTTTGACTGTGGCGAGCCAAAAAAACATTATTTAGGCCCCAAAACGTCCCTGGAAGTACAAAAAGATGTGTTGACATGAAAACATACAAAATAAGCCAGTTGGATTAGGTGGGAGGCCACCAGTATCCACCTGGAAGATGTGTCAGGCTTCAGACAACCCCGAAAGTGTAGAACCCACAATTACAAAGAAGTACAGAATGATGTGTTGAACTAAAAACTGACAAGAGGATCTAGTTGGAAGAGGTGGGTGGCCACCAATATCCACCTGGATCAATCCTCCCCCCTTAGGAAGCAATGGTCTCCATTGTGTTGAGTGCCCAGGGAAGAGGGGAAACCATTTTCTGAATCTGAAACTTGGTGAGTTGTGTGCCTTGTTGGAGAAGTTGTGCTTCTTGGCATGTGGAAGACTGTCACAAACCTATTGCTGGAGGGGTTGAATTTGTTCCACCAACCTGTTGTCTACAGGTTTGATGGGGCATTGTGTAGGCACCATTGTAGATGAAGAAACAATATCTTCTTTCTCTTCGACAATCTGTTTTTGTTGGATAGAAGGTGTTGAGGTTGCAGTGGTTGTAGTGGTCTTATGTGCACCCTTTGAACAGACTGTGAAGAGGATGAATTTTGTAGTATGTGAGATTACCTTGCGACACTATTTTGGTGGAGCAGTAGTCGGAGCTACCTCCGTTATCCTATAGAGATGACCTCCCAGAGTAATAATGAAACTATGGGGTCTAGACTCATATACAACATGACATTTCCACATATATGGTTGGACCAAAACAACATCACAGACATCAAAATGGAAAACATCACACACTACCTCATCCTTGAAGGGATGGTTTCCATAGGACAGGTGACATTGCTGGCTGACATGAAGATCCCGTCCCTGGTGAAGCCACTCAATGTTGTATGGCTGCGAGTGTGGTGTTTTCGACAACCCAAACTATTTGACGACCTTAGCTGAGATGAGGTTCTTCTGGTGATCCAAAAATGTGAGGTTTTACTGACAAATTGCAAGTTTAGTTTAATGTACTTTATGCATTGGATCGATACGAATGTTAAACACATAAAACTCTATAACTTGTTGTGGAATAATAATTATGATTTTTTCTTGATTCTCATAAGTGATTAAAGAGTTCAACCATCATAAGCCATGCTGCAAAATAAGAGAAGATAACAACAAACAAGAAAGAGAACTAGACACAAGAACTTGTTAACAGAGTTCACCAATCTTTGGCTACGTCTCTGGGCCCGCTTCCAAGTGGAGGACCTCTTTATTGCTCTTAAAATGCTCAAGTTCTCTTTACATTGGATCTTTGTTGTTACAAAATACTTTTGATCTGTTGTACAAGACCTCCTTTTTCAGATACATACAAGCCTCAACAACCTCCTCTCAAAACATGACTCAATGCCTCTCAAAACATGAGAAATGGGCAAATTACACAAGTTGCTCCTCAAAATCCCTGCATAAAAAAAGTTCCCCCTCAAGCTCAAAAAGTTTGGTTTATATAGTTTTTAGGCCCAACAAGAGAATCCCAACTTCCCTTGAAGATCTGGCCTCTTTTTGGGATCAAATCCCCCTCTAAATGGCCAAGAAATCCTAAAAAATACACATTTTGGGAAAAACTTTAGGCAAATAACACACTCTGCATAAAAAAAATCAAAATAAGCCCAAAAAGGGCTGGGCGCGCGCGCAAATAATGGTCACATGGAACTAAGGTGGCCAAGCGCCAGCCCTTTGGGCTGTGCATTGGCCCCTAGCCCTCACAATTGTGGTCATGTGTGCAATTTTAATGGGACCACACCCCTCATGTTGCGCCTAGCCCTTTGGTTATGGCCCCGAAGTATATGGTGGAGGGTGCCAACCCATATGCGCCCCCTTGATTTGATGGATGGGTGGTTATGCCAATGCACCACACCCCTTGGTTGTATTCTTTGAAAAGAGACCGCAGGTTGAGGCTTAGCCCCAACCCCCTTTACACTAATTTAAACCTTGCCACCATTTTAACTATATAAAAGTGGGTTTTGGACTCATAAATTAAGCTTTGGCGCATTGGCCAAAGGTCCTCTCCAAAAAATTTTCACTAGACCTGAGGTCATGGGTTTGAATCCCATGAACCCTAATAACATTTCAATATGCCAACCAGTGATAGGGTTCCACGTGGTAGCCCATGTCTGGGCCACGTGGTACCTCTTCATTTGCCTGTTTAAAATGCCACTTGTCCACATTGTAATGGTCCACCATGTGCCACTTGGTGAAGTGGGATGGTCTATGTCATTGCCCAATCACCCTGCTACTGTTCTGCCACATGTCACTTTGTTGATGTCAGCATGATGACATCAACAGGACATCATGCTGACATCATCATTAACATTTGTCAGTTGACCTATTGACTATTTAACTGTTTGGGAAAATGGTCAGAGTGTGATAACTTTCACATACAAAGTCCATTTGAGAAAGTAAATATATGGCCAGAATCAGCATGCCGGGACGATCGCAATGGAAAAGGTTTCATGAAATTATTAGAACTTTCATTTTTTAGCATTTTCTGGACCTGGGGAGCCTCCTGGATCATTCCTACCCACTTGGAAGCTTTTGGACCACCAAAAGTCTAGTTTTACTCAGGTGATAAGTGAGGGTACTACCTCCCCACTTGTCTTGTATCATCCATCCTTTCTGTTGGGACAATAATCACCTGACAAATCAAAACAAACATAAAAACTGAGATAACATTGTTTATCAAAGTAATCATCCCATTGATTTCACAATCATCTACATTCTTTGTCGCATTTAGCAGCCATACACCACTGAATAGCAGCAAACTAAACAACAATACTGAATATGTGAATGAGAATGACAAAACATGCTTCCCTTTCTAAACAGGAACAATAACCAAAGTATGCAGATGAACCTCATGTTGTACTTCTTGTGACACTTCATGATTGTTAGAAACACACTGAACCATCTCATGTTTAGCATCACTAACTTCTTGATTTGTTACAGACATAAGTGTTAAACTTTTTCTTGCATTTACCATTCTTTTTAACTACCCTGTAGTTGCAAAAGAGCTGTCATTTTTTATGCGACAAGCACAAACAATGTACTCTTTCCCATCTTTCTTGAAGAAATATTTATTTTCCTCCCTGTAGAATATGTCTTTTCTATCATAAAGGTATGGGCTTCCCAGGACAATTCCACATATGTCTAGTGGCACCATATCAAGGTCTACTTCATCAACATAATAAGAAGTGATTGCAAACTTAATTTTACATTGCTTGGTTACTTGCAAATTATTATCACCACATATCCATCCCAATGGATAAGGTCTAGGACATGGCTTAGTTTCAAGTCCCAAATTATTTACAACCTCTTCACTGATTAAATTGGCTTGTGATCCACTATCTACAAGAGTATCAATTTTAACATTATTTGTTATGACCCTTATGTGGAAACATTCACTCCTTTTACACTCATCATTTACAACATCTGAATTAGAAGAGCTAGTACTTGCAACATAATTTATACCTCGGATTCCCATAGCTACAATTTATGTCTCATCACCAGAGTCTAATCCGAGATCCACTTGAACTGTTACAGATGTGGTATTCTTTCTCCCTTGATTGGAATACCTCTTTGGCTTCAACTCAAGATGTAATATCCAACAATGATCTTCATCATGGCCTACCTTCTTGCAATGATTGCAAGTAGGCTTCTCCTTTCTTGTTGTGGTCGTCTTCTTCTCTTTCTCTTTTCTTTTCCTTGAATCCTTTCCTTGCCAAGTATCTATAGAAACACTATCACCAACATTCCATTTACTTGATTCAATGTGAATGGATTGTACACATACTTCATCAAAGTTAGAAGGATTTAACATACGAATAGTATGCTTGAGATAAGAATGTAAACCACCAATATATTTTAGGAGTGTCTCTTGTGTATATAAAGGAATACCCAAATTTAATGCTTTCTTACGAAATGTTTGAGTATAATATTGTACACTTTGACCTTTAGATTGCCTTAAACTTTGCCAATTCATCATTTCTTGTTGCATGTATGCTAATGGATAGAACTGTTTCTTCAATGCAGTGATAAAATCATTCCAGGAAGAGATTGTTTTACCATTTTTCTTGAGATCATCTTTAGTTTTGCTTTCCCACCATATGAGAGTTGTGCCTCCCAATTTGAGACTTGGAAGTTGGATATTTGTTTCATCATCAACAATCCTTTGTATTCTGCAATAGACTTCAAGCTGTCTAACCCAATTATCTATCTTTTTTGCATCTAATTCACCATCATAAGCGGGTAAATTAAACTTTACATCAAGCTTTAATAAAGGCATATCATAAGAATGATGAGTTTTTTTAGGTTGCTTATCCTTGGAGGAATTTACACTTGCTTCACTTGTAGATGACGAGGATGAAGGGGAAGAAGGTTCTGAAGGTCCACCACCTCCAACTCCTCCTTCTCCTTTTACTGAAGATTCACCTTCTTCAACCTTTGAAATTATTCGTTGTCCTCTTCATGGTAAAGCTCCTCTACCATGGCTTTCATCAATTGAAATGCCTCAAATAAATTGTCCTCATATGCATAAGTACCTAGCTTCCTTAGTGAAGACATCTCTTGTTTATGAGGTCTCTTTTGAATCTCTGGATTAAAAGCCCCAAGTTGGCCTTCTCCTCGCTTGAGTTTGGCTCTGGTGAGCATTCAATGCTTGCAATTCCTATTGAACCTTCAAAACCAAATGCCTCTGATACCATAAACTTGATAAAAAAATGTGAGGTTTTACTGACAAATTGCAAGTTTAGTTTAATGTACTTTATGCATTGGATCGATACGAACGTGAAACACATAAAACTCTATAACTTGTTGCGGAATAATAATTATGACTTTTACTTGATGCTCATAAGTGATTAAAGAGTTCAGCCATCATAAACCATGCTGCAAAATAAGAGAAGATAATAGAAAACAAGAAAGAGAAGTAGACACAATAACTTGTTAATGGAGTTCACCAATCTTTGGCTACGTCTCAGGGCCTGCTTCCAAGTGGATGACCTCTTTATTTCTCTTCAAATGTTCAAGTTCTCTTTACATTATCTCTTTGTTGTTACAAAAGACTTTTGATCTACTATACAAGACCTCCTTGTTTAGATACATACAAGCCTCAACAATCTCCTCTCAAAACATGACTCAATGCCTCTCAAAACATGAGAAATGGGCAAATTACACAAGCTGCTCCTCAAAATCCCCACATCAAAAAAGTTCTCCCTCAAGATCAAAAAGCCTAGTTTATATAATTTTTAGGCCCAACAAGAGAAGACCAACTTCCCCTGAATATTTGGCCTCTTTTTGGGATCAAATGGCCAAGAAAGCCTAAAAAATACACATTTTGGGCAAAACTTTAGGCAAATACACTACTGTGCATAAAAAAAATCAAAATAAGCCCAAAAAGGGTTGGGCGCGTGCGCAAATAATGGTCACATGGAACTAAGGTGGCCAAGCGCCATCCCTTTGGGCTGCGCGCTGGACCCTAGCCCTCACAATTGTGGTCACGTGTGCAATTTTAATGGGACCGCGCCCCTCCTGTTGCACCTAGCCCTTTGGTTATGGCCCCGAAGTATATGGTGGACGGTGCCAACCCATATGCACCCCCTTGATTTGATGGATGGGAGGTTATTCCAATGCATCGCACCCTCTAGTTGTATGATTTGACAAGACCGTGGGCTGGGGCTTAGCCCCAGCCCCTTTTGTGCCAATTTAAACCTTGCCACCATTTTAACTATATAAAAGTGGGTTTTGGACTCATAAATTAAGCTTTGGCGTGTTGGCCAAAGGTCCTCTCCAAAGACTTTGCACTAGATCTGAGGTCATGGGTTCGAATCCCATGAACCCCAACAACATTTTAATCTACCAACCAGTGATAGGGTGCCACGTGGCAGCCAATGTATGGGCCACGTGGCACCTCTTCATTTTCCTGTTTAAAATGCCACTTGTCAACGCTGTATTGGTCCACCATATGCCACTTGGTGAAGTGGGATTGGTCTGTGTCACTGCCCAGTCACCCTACTATTGTGCTGCCACATGTCACTTTGTTGATGTTAGCGTGTTGATGTCAGCAGGACATCATGCTGACATCATCATTGACTTTTTCCAGTTGACCTGTTGACTTTTTAACTGTGTGGGAAAACGGTCAGAGTGTGATAAATCTCGTATACAACATCCATTTGAAAAAGTAAATATATGGACGGAATCAGCACGACGAGATGGTCGCAATGGAATTGCTTTCATTTAATTCCGATAAATTTCATTTTGGAGCATTTTCTGGACTTGGGGAGCCTCCTGGATCATTCCTCCCCACTTGGAAGCTTTTAGACCACCAAAAGTCTAATTTTACTCAGGTAAGAAGTGAGGGTACTGCCTCCCCACTTGTCATGTATCATCCATCCTTTTTGTTGGGACAATGATCACCTAACTAATCACAACAAACATAAAAACTGAGGTAGCATTGTTTATCAAAGTAATCATCCCATTGATTGCACAATCATCTACATTCTTTGTCGCATTTAGCAGCCATACACCACTGAATAACAAAAAACTAAACAACGATATTGAATATGCGAATGAGAATGAAAAAACATGCTTCCCTTTCTGAACAGGAATAGTAACCAAAGTATGCAGCTGAACCTCATGTTGTACTTGTTGTGACACTTCATGATTGTTAGAAACATACTGAATCATCTCATGTTTAGCATCACTAACTTCCTGATTTGTTAAGTGTTAAACTTCTGCTTGCATTTACCATTATTTTTACCTGTCTTGTAGTTGCAAAAGAGTTGTTAGTGTTTATGCGATGAGCACGAACAATGTACTCTCTCCCATCTTTCTTGAAGCAATATTTATTTTCCTCCCTGTAGAATATGGCTTTTCTATCATAAAGGTATGGGCTTCCCAGGACAATTCCACATATGTCTAGTGGCACCATATCAAGCTCTACTTCATCAACATAATTAGAAGTGATTAAAAACTTAATTTTACATTGCTTGGCTACTTGCAAATTATTATCACCACATATCCATCCCAATGGATAAGGTCTAGGATGTGGCTTAGTTTCAAGTCCCAAATTATTTACAACCTCTTCACTGATTAAATTGGCTTGTGATCCACTGTCTACAAGAGTATCAATTTTAACATTATTTGTTATGACCCTTATGTGGAAAAGTTCACTCCTTTTACACTCATCATTTACAACATCTGAATTAGAAGAGCTAGTACTTGCAACATAATTTATACCTCAGATTCCCATAGCTACAATTTTTGTCTCATCACTGGAGTCTGATCCCAGATCCACTTGAATTGTTGCAGCTGTGGTAATCTTTCTCCCTTGATTGACAAACTTCCTTGGCTTCAACTCAGGATGTAAGATCCAACAATGATCTTCATTATGGCCTACCTTCTTGCAATGCTTTCAAGTAGGCTTCTCCTTTCTTGATGTGGCCATCTTCTTCTCTTTCTCTTTTCTTTTCCCTGAATCCTTTTCTTGCCAAGTATCTATAGAAACACTATCACCAACATTCCCTTTACTTGATTCAATGTGAATGGCTTGTACACATACTTCATCAAAGCTAGAAGGATTTAACATAAGAATAGTATGCTTGAGATAAGAATGTAAACCACCAATATATTTTAGGAGTGTCTCTTGTGTATATAAACGAATACCCAAATTTAATGCTTTCTTACAAAATGTTTGAGTATAATCTTGTACACTTTGACCTTTATCTTGCCTTAAAATTTTCCAATTCATCATTTCTTGTTGCATGTATGCTAATGGATAGAATTGTTTCTTCAATGCAGTGATAAAATCATTCCAGGAAGAGATTGTTACCATTTTTCTTGAGATCATATTTAGTTTTTCTTTCCCACCATATGAGAGTTGTGCCTCCCAATTTGAGACTTGCAAGTTGGATCTTTGTTTCATCATCAACAATCCTTTGTATCATGCAATAGACTTCAAGTTTTCTAACCCAATTATCTATCTTTTCTGCATCTAATTCACCATCATAAGTGGGTAAATTAAACTTTACATCAAGCTTTAATAAAGGCATATCAGAAGAATGATGAGTTTTTTTAGGATGCTTATCCTTGGAGGAATGTACACTTTCTTCACTTGTAGATAATGAGGATGAAGGGGAAGAAGTTTCTAAGGTCCACCACCTCCAACTCCTCCTTTTGCTTTTACTGAAGATTCACCTTATTCAACCTTTGAAATTCTTCGTTGTCCTCTTTCATGGTAAAGCTCCTCTACCATGGATTTCATCAATTGAAATGCCTCGAAGAAATCATCCTTAGATGCATAAGGACCTAGCCTCATCAGTGGAGACATCTCTTGTTTATGAGGTCTCCTTTGAATATCTAGATTAAAAGCCTCAAGTTGGCCTTCTCCTCGCTTGAGTTTGGCTCTGGTGAGCATCCAATGCTTGCAATTCCTATCAAAACTTCAAAACCAAATGCCTCTGATACCATAAAATTGATCCAAAAATGTGAGGTTTTACTGACAAATTGCAAGTTTAGTTTAATGTACTTTATGCATTGGATCGATAAGAATGTGAAACACATAAAACTCTATAACTTGTTGCAGAATAATAATTATGACTTTTAATTGATGCTCATAAGTGATTAAAGAGTTAGCCATCATAAACCATGTTGAAAAATAAGAGAAGATAAAAAAAACAAGAAAGAGAAGTAGACATAAGAACTTGTTAACGGAGTTCACCAATCTTTGGCTACGTCTCCGAGCCTGCTTCCAAGTGGAGGACCTCTTTATTGCTCTTAAAATTCTCAAGTTCTCTTTACATTGGTTCTTTGTTGTTACAAAAGACTTATGATCTATTGTACAATACCTCCTTGTTCATATACATACAAGCCTCAACAATCTCCTATCAAAACATGACTCAATGCCTCTCAAAACATGAGAAATGGGCAAATTACACAACCTGCTCCTCAAAATCCTTGCATCAAAAAAGTTCCCCCTCAAGCTCAAAAAGCCTGGTTTATATATATATTAGACCCAACAAGAAAATCCCAACTTCCCCTGAAGATCTGGCCTCTTTTAGGGATCAAATCCCCCTCCAAATGGCCAAGAAATCCTAAAAAATACACATTCTAGGCAAAACTTTAGGCAAATAACCCACTGTGCATAAAAAAATCAAAACAAGCCCAAAAAGGGTTGGGTGCGCGCACAAATAATGGTCACATGGAACTAAGGTGGCCAAGCGCCAACCCTTTGGGCTGTGCGCTGGCCCTTAGCCCTCACAATTATGGTCACATGTGCAATTTTAATGGGACCGCACCCCTCTTGTTGCACCTAGCCCTTTGGTTATGGCCCCTAAGTATATGGTGGAGGGTGCTAACCCATATGCACCCCCTTGATTTGATGGATGGGAATTTATGCCAATGCGCCATGCCCCCTATTTGTATGCTTTGACAAGAGACTGCGGTCTGGGGCTTAGCCCCAGCCCCCTTTGCGCCAATTTAAACCTTGCCACCATTTTAACTATATAAAAGTGGGTTTTGGACTCATAAATTAATCTTTGGCGTGTTGGCCAAAGGTCCTCTCCAAATACTTTGCACTAGATATGAGGTCATGGGTTTGAATCCCATGAACCCAAACAATATTTTAATCTGACAACCAGTGATAGGGTGCCACGTGGCAACTCATGTATGGACCATGTGGCACCACTTCTTTTGACTGTTTAAAATGCCACTTGTCAACGTTGTATTGGTCCACCACGTGCCACTTGGTGAAGTGGGATTGGTCCCTGTCACTGCCCAGTCACCCTACTGTTGTGCTGCCACATGTCACTTTGCTGATGTCAGCATGATGACATCAGCAGGACCTCATGTTGATATCATCATTGACTTTTTCCAGTTGACATGTTGACTTTTTAACTGTTTGGTAAAACGGTCAAAGTGCGATAACTCTCGCATACAACGTCCGTTTGATAAAGTAAATATATGGTCGGAACCAACGCGACGAACCGATCACAATGGAATTGCTTTCATTCAATTCCGAGAACTCTCATTTTTTAGCATTTTCTGGACCTTGGGAGCCTCCTAGATCATCTAGCTACCGTTATCAACGATGAAATGAAATGGGGTCCTCTTCAATCACATTTATGAATGGAAGAGGCACTCCCCCTCTTTAGGATCTATTGGTTCTTCTAGTTTAATTTTTTTGGTCGCGACAGTAGCAGTGGGGTCTGTGTCGATGATCTGTCTGTTTTCAATATTTTATGTATTGGATTATGAATCAGGGCTCAACTTCGTGTCTTTGATCTCAACCACCAATGATTGTTTTGAGTGACATTCATCAGTGTTGTGCCAGGGGATTTTGTGGAAGTCACACCACTTCGCAGTGTCATTCTTCATCTTTAATTTACCCTTCTTGTCATGTGTTTTGGACTGGTTGTCCAGAGGCTGTTGGTTAAGGTCGTCTTTACCGTTCTTTGGTTGTTGCATATTTGCAGACCCGAATTCCCATTTGTTTTGGTGCCTAAATTTATGTTCGATTTTGATAGCATATCGATAAGAAACTCCCAATGATGAGTTGTTTAGGAAATCCATTTCGGTTTGGATGTACCTATGCAGAGCCCCATGGTATTTCAGAACCAGATGTCGCTCAGAGTATTTGATACCCAAATTGGTGTGCAAGGTATGGAAAGAATTTGTGAACTCCATCACTGTTTGGCTCTTCTCTTGCTGCAGTGTGGTCCATCTCATGTACAAGTCTTCATAATTATCAACATAATAGTACTCTTCTTTGACCGCATCCACAAAAAAATCCCAAGTGGGCTCGACCCCATATATTATATATTCCTCTGTGGAACTTTACTCCCAGTAAGTTTCCCACCAATGTTTGACATGGGGGAGAGCTTTGAGGAGTGTGAAGGTGATCATTTCCCTGTCGGAAATTTTTTGAACAGAGAAATAACCTTCTAATAGATTTAACCATTTTTCTAGGGCATCTGCATCTATCTGACCTTCAAATATGGGAATATCAAAATTAAATTGTACCTTGAAGGGAGAGGTTCCTCCAAAATGGTTGCTTGATGAAGATGCACCTATTGCTATCAATAGGCGTTGAAGGATGTGTGCAAAATTCTACATCATTTTGTCCCTCTGTCGTGAGAGAGCTTGCTCAAGAAACCGGTTAATAGAATATTCTTCTTCTCCATTTTTATTTCCTGCCACCATCGAGGGTTTCTTCGGTGTGCGAGAGTGATTTCTCTCAAGAGAGAAAAGCTTGAGACCTAACTGGCTATTCTCGGACCTCGTCGGGGACAAGCACGGAAAAACGATCAAGAGCATCTTGCTCTGATACCACTGATCCATATTATTTTTGGGAACGAAATGAAATCATAGAAATTACAATTAAGTACCCATGAAAATTGCCAGAAACAGAGAAATACTACAATACTTGATTTCTATTAATGAAAGAATTGTAAAGAGACTGTAAAAATATAGAGTGCAAGACTTGCTAGAATGGTGGCAGCTTTATCTCAGAGAAGAGATGTGACGACTATGCTCATTCGCCAGAAGATGATTACAATGAGGCTCTAAAGGCATTTTTATAATAGACATGCATTCCAAAACCCTAAACATCCAAAAACCTAACCCTAGGAGATGAAACACCAAAATTCATGTGGCCCTCGTTTGGGTAAGTTAGTACATTAAATTCTCGAGGTCGTAACTTTTGCATACGATCTTTGTTTTAGGTGCATGATAGCCCGTTGGAAAGTTATTTTTGAGAACTATGTATTACACCATCAAACTTTGACTTCGTCTACATTTTGACTGTGGCGAGCCAAAAAAACACTATTTAGGTTCCCAAAACGGCCCTGGAAGTACAACAAGATGTGATGACATAAAAACATACAAAATAAGCTAGTTGGATTAGGTGGGAGGCCACCAATATCCACCTGGAAGATTTGTCGGGATTCAGACAACCCCGGAAGTGTAGAACCCACAATTACAAAGAAGTACATAAGAATGTGTTGAACTAAAAACTGACAAGAGAAGCCAGTTGGAATAGGTGGGTGGCCACTGATATCCACCTGGATGAAGGATGCCCCTACCAAATCTCTAGTGTGCTCGATAACATCCTGTAAAGTTATAGGATTGAAAGCATTAACCCATCCATGTAAAGGATCAATCAAACCTTCTATGCACATAATCAATAACATGGATTCTGACATATCTGGAACCATAACTGCTACTCTCTGAAACTCCTTAATGAATGTGTCTGCTGACCTTGTTTTTCTAATCTGCACGAGTTACTTGAAATGAATTTATGGATCCTCCTTGTCAAATATGTTAATGAGTCTCTAAGTGAAGTCAATGTATGAAGTGACATGTTCATGACCCAAAGTGGTCATCCCATGAAACCACCAGTCACGTGCTTTACCATTCAAGTGTAATGTTGCAAACTTGATGGCCTTCTCCTCTTCCACAGGGTTCAACTGAAGGTAGGAATCCTTCTTTTGTACCCAAGCCTTCGCTAAAATATGACTAGATCCATCAAAGTGGGGCATCTCCATTCTTCCTTCCTTGCGCCCCAACTCATTGTCACCTCTATGGTTTCCCTTAGACTTCTGCTTGTACATGAAGTGGCAATATTCTCCCAAGGAAACCTATCTTCATAAACCCACACTCAAAGAGGTATATGCTCTCTCCATATCCCCCCATTAATCCTTAATGCCTCCATGCCCAAAGGCATTTGTGTCCCTTGACCGTGCCTCAAAGAAGGTAGGCATATATGGCCTAGGTGTGGTCTTGCTAGTCATGCGGGAATGAGAATGTGTGCCTCTAGATAATTTTGGGTCCTCTGTATGATCTTTGTACCCAAATTCCTCATCATGACCTATTCCTCCATAAGATCCATCAACTCCTTGGTTTCCTTCGAATAGGGGTGGCTCCTTTCCCTGTCTTTTCTCCATAAAAAACTGAGAGAGGATACCCTGATTCTTGCGTTGTTGATCCATTATTTATATCATTCTCTCCTATCCACTCTGGAAATTTGCAAAGGATATCTTTAGTTCTACCTGTCCCATAGACAAATGATTTTGCATCTCCTCCAAATTGCGTTGCATAATAATATGGTTGTTCTGTAGTGTGTCATTTATTGTTTGAATCACCTTTTCAGCTAAAATTATTGCTTCCTCTGACACTGCTTTCTCTGTTTCATGGGTTTCCCCCATGTTTCCTTTTGGCTCTTCTTCTTCTGGAATATCAAAATAATTTTGTCCCCTACGGCCTATCCTTTTGGTCATTAGTTTAATCACAGGTTGGTGAAGGAATTCACTCTGATACCACTGTAATGTTCCCAAGCAGATTTTCCATGCACTTAAAGGATTTTTTACTTGGTTTTGTGATTGTTTTTCCAGATTGTTTCCACCAGGGTTGCACTGGAGTTGTTTCCAAGATTTTTACAACATATAAAATATATATATGGAAACAATTTTAGCTTAACACAATAAGATACAGGAGAGAGAAAACAAGAGAATAGCCAAAAACTTCATATTTGACCTTTATTTACTTAGTAAGTTGATCCCCATACAAGAGATATATAGATTTGGATGAATATAGTAGATATGGTTGAAGATGCCTCCAAAATACAATATATAAGGTTGTGAATACTCCAAACCCTCCAATAGCAGCATGCAATGACTCAACAATATCAATTGCTTTCCCTTCTTAGATCTGGCTCCCCAAACTGGCTGAGTTGTGCACCTCCTGGCTGGAAAGACCCTAGGAATATTGGCCTCCTTTATTCTTCCCTCCAAACCTTGGAATAATACTATAGATCTATATATCTGGAGATGAAGAACACATAGTATAAGATCCTTCAGATGTTATAGGAGATCTAACCCTCCAACTCACCGAAATTCGCCCAGCCAAGAAAAATAATAAGTATGTAGTGATAGCCCTTCAATAATTGATGAGAAAATGTGCTATAATGATGGTGAACCCTTCTAGAACAATATTGGCCTCAGATCTTCAGCCTCTAAGATAATTTGAACTCCCTTTACTACAACAATGCGCCCAAACCTGTAGAAAACTCACAAACTACTCTATGCTTCCACAATACACTTCCATAATGGATTTGAAACCGAGTAGAATGGTGAGGGTGGGATATTTCACCACCTTGAGAAATCTTGGATCAGGAATGGAGGAATATTTCACCTCCTTGTTGATCTCTAAGGTTTAGTGAGACAAAACCCTCAAACACCCAAGCTCTCAAGCTCACAAGTGAAAAAGACAAAATGATCAAGAATGAGGAGTGAGGCGCCCTCCTCTCCTTTTCTACCTCCAATTCTATTTTTCACTTAAGTTAATTAATTGGATTCTAAGGTCATTCACCTTTATTTTCCCAACTTAGCCAATTATCTTTTATTTTCCTTTTTTGTTGTTGCTTAAGTCACTTTAATAATATAACTTTAACATCTCAGTGACTCCTTTTTCCCTCTTAGTTCCCTTTTATTTTATTGAGACTATAGTCTAGAGGAAACGACTAGATTACTAAGTCTCTCAAGGCCCCTGTCACTTGGAAGGGGACATTCCATGGTTCAAGATTGTAAATGGTAATAAATATACAATATGGAGATAATCAATCTACTCTCAAGATATTTTTTTACAAATTTCCACCAAGCATGCTCCTTTATTTCTATTTAATTTGTGTTTCTCAAATAATTTTTACAGCATACAAAAGCTAGAACTTCCTCCACTCTTTAAATTACTAGCAACAACGGATGTGACTAAGGCTACATCGTGTGTGCTCCATCCATGTTCTTGTCAAGGTAATACTTTTACATTGAATTTTGATATACTTACTTCTCCATTGGATTTTGATATACTTATTCTCGATTGTTTTTCGCTCCCCACGTCGTTCATTCTTCCATATAGTTCATGATATTATGATGATTCTTACTAATTCTATCACTTATTTATGAGCTCAGTGGAAGTCTGAGGTTGAGATTTGGATAAATCTGGATATTGAGTCACCATTTCAATTTATTGTGCTTGTGATGGATCTTTGTATTCTTCCAAATTTATAGTTTTCTAGTGAGTTGGGTTTTACAATTTTATTTTATTATTAATATTTAATATAAATTTAAAATTAAAAAATTCATAAATCTTTTTATTTTGTTTGTTTATGAAATTATTTAATTGTTATATCTTTATAATTAATTTAATATAATATATTTTCTCTAACATATATGAGTTAATTTATTATAATATATTTTTAATAAAAGAATAAATAAAATA
>ML786401.1:515353-527823 GCA_009831015.1 Picea engelmannii | reverse complement strand
AATTTACTAAATATATTTTTAAATTGTGCACCTGCTCTCTCTATATAAAATATTTGGGCCCATGCTAAGTTAAAATTGAAAATTGATTTGAAATGGATTTTGAGTTTTTGCTTGATATGAAACCCATGAAACCCATTATGAGTTTTTACTCGATGGAATGTCAACTAATATGTTGTCATTTTAGATTCCGTTAATGATCCCTTAGTTAATGTTGAGTTTTGAATATAGATACTTCGTTATATACTAGTGAAAATTGTCATTTTACTACTTTTCATATTTTATTAATATGGGTTGTTTCCACGTATTTTGTTGAGTATGTTTACTTCATGCTTCATTTAAAATATTGAGTCCTAAATATTTGGTTGAATATGTAAAACACATGTTGTTTTTGTTTTTATCAATGAAAATTATTATTTAATATCATACATATGAAAATTATTATTTAATATCATACATATTAAATGCTATGTAATCTTTTTATTATAGAAGATTATATTCATTTAATTTATCAATATGTTTTGTTTAATTATTGTTGTAAATTAGTTTGTTAAAAATTAATAGTTAATAATTTAAATGATAATAATATATAAAATGATTCATAATTTAAAGTGTCAATATAATTTTAATAATAATTTATAAAAAAAAATTCAGTAATTTTGATATCAAGTTTTATCTCCTTGTATTAAGTTGTAACATACAACAAAACATCTAAATGACTTGTGAGTACACTTCAACGTTTCCTTTCCATATACATTTACATGTATGACTTTCACCATTCCTTTCATTACAAATATCAAACACCAATACATATGTATATACAAATAGAGATAATGACAATTCTTTATGCCCATTGTGGAACCAATTTCATAGCCCATTTATAATGAATTTATATATATATATATATATATATATATATATATATAAGACTAAATACTTTTAAAATAACAATAAATATTTATTATCATTTGAATCAAATTTTTTCATATGTATTCTTAAAATTAAGAATGTTAAAAAATATTTCATGATTACTTGTCCATATGTATTTATAAAAAATTAAGAATGTTAACAAATATTTCAATGATTACTTGTCCTTTCTAGTAGGCCATTGTGATATTGTTTTAAAGTATTGCAACATTTTCTTTAATATTTATATGTGCTTCACATGTCTTCAATGCATTTCATCAACTTTCATGTTCCATTGCTACTAACATGAAAATTTTTCACTTTGCTAATTACCTTCTCTTACCAATAAGACTTTTATACAATTAATTGCACTATTAGTTTTTTTCATAGAACCGAACCACTACTTGCATGTACTTTCTCAAAAATTATTGGAGGGTAGAGTACTTAAATGTATTTTCTCATAGAAGTATATTTGTGATATAATCCAATCCCCACGGTTACATTTTGTGAGGTCACATTTCCAATATATTTTTGATTAAAAGTATTTCATCTTTATTATTTGGAGTAACTTGAGACATGTCAATTGGATGGATTCAAAGACTTTGTATATTAAAATATTATGTTGGTTTAATGTATATGTCAAAATATCTTTCTTGAAGTTTTGTAGTTAAAAGTTTGAAAAAATTAATTATATGGCATCACTATATTTTGTAGGTTTAATGTATATGTCAAAATATATTTCTTGAAGTTTTATAGTTAAAATTTTGAAAATTTTAATTGTATGATATCACTATATTTTGTATTTTTATATTACAATTTTTCCTTTAATATGAATTTATTGTTTTTATTCATTTTGATACAAAATACATTATTGTTTTATAGTTATATATTTACTTGTTTTATTTTTTAATTGATTAAATAGGTGTAAGTTTCCAAAAATGTCTAAGATAACAAACAATTATCAATTGTTGATGCATTTGGTCTCCCTAAATGTTTTAATCAACCATGTCATTTCCAAAATGAAGTTGACACTCACCCACCTGGAGACAATGATTTTGATAGTGTAGAGCTTCTTGAAGGAGAACAACCATCAAAGAAACACAAAAGAACATTCAAATCTAAATGGAAGACAAGATGTCTGTGGGTTTATGTTGTAAAATATTGTAATGGTAATAAAAGAAGAAAATGTTCTTGGTGTGTGAATTTAAGAGAGACACTTCATTTGCTAAAGAGGGAAGTACCACTCTTCAAGTTAGTGGTCTAAATGACCATGCATAATTAGAAGCTCATAAATTTTCTTTGCAACTTTTAGAGGGAGAAACAAAACGAAGCAATCTTCCAATTACCAAGCATGTAAAACTAATGGAAAATGTCGAGAATGAGAGAATTATATCAGTGATTGAAAACATGTATTTTGTTGTTATACATTATTTACCTATAGAAATGTATAAGTCAAATTGTGACTTGAATAGGTATAAATGCACTTCACACATGCCTCTAACAGATGAATACTTTACATATACAAATACAACATCTGGAAAAGAGTTTCTCCAAGCTGCTAAGGAGGTATATTGGAAAAAGTTAAAAGATGAGATATTCCATAGCCCATTTTACTCAATTTTAATTGATGAAAGCATTGATCGAACTATGGAGAAACATTTGATTATTTATATTACATATTTGAAAAATCAAGGAAGGGGACAATGTGTAACAAAATTCAGATGTTTGCTTCAAATAAAAGATGAGACAACTTAGTTTATGTATGATGTTGTGTGAACTCTTTTAGCATAGATGAATCTATGTTTAATGAAGTTAGTTGGATTTGGCTCTGATGGGGTATCTTCCATGAGGGGTATTCGTGAAGGTTTATCTACTAAGCTTTGTCAAGATGCTTCTCATTTATTAGATATCCATTGCATGACTCATAGAGAAGCATTAGCAACAAATGATGTTTCATCTCATTTTCTAGATTTGCAATATATTGACTAATTTGCAAACAAAGTATACTTATTGCTTGGGAAATTTGCTAAAAGACAATCAGAATTGAAAGAACTAATGGAATCATTTCAAATCACTAAGTTAGAGGTGTTACAAATTCATCATATTAGGATCCATGAAACTTTATTGCGGCCTTGTCGTAGGCCCTGTTGGCATCTTATTTATGGTTGAAGGCCCCTAGCTAGATGTGCTGGTTCTTCTCATACATATGCGAACCCCAACGTCCATTGAGTCGCAACACTATGCCCTTGTAATGGGATGATTACAACGTCTTGCAGGAATTCTCCTCGCCCCGCATGGATGGAATATTAGCGTTCTCAGAGGAGACAATGTTGATTCCACTCCCCATTCATTTTAGGCATGCTCGATCCGCGAAGGTAGAATAATTAGAGAAAACTAACTCACCAACAGGTGTAGGTGACAATTTTGAGTCATCCTTGGTCACACTGTTGACCTCCTCATTGTCTGTTCTCATCGAATCACTCACGATCATGTTCTTTCCATAGAACACTGTCGAATTAAAGTTTGGCTCGTTAGAATTATTAGAGCTCTCGCCCTTCACGAGACTATAACATCTACCCAATCTTAAACCCATATTGCAATTTCCATTACCAACCGCATGCAATATATACCCAACTTCAATCTTATGACAAAAATCAACTCAATCCATACACAAATATTTGCAGTTCTAATTCTCAATTAAGATGTTATATTTCAATAAAAAACTAATTTTGGTGAAATTCATATCTATGATACTAGGAAGAAAGAGACCAAGTGGATATCAAAACTAGTTAAAATAAAAACAAATAAACAATAACCCATTATGCCCAATATTCAAGTTATCATACCCAAATCCAATCCAATCATAATCACCTTTCAATCCTAGAGTCTACCCAAAAATAGTCTACTCAAAAATATATACACAGGAACCTAATATCTCTTCTCTGAAACATTAATAATCATACATACACTCCACTAAATTCCACTCATATCCATTAAATTAAATACAATCCATCAACAATAACCCATCAATCATAGCAAGTTGCTCCAACCAAATTTATACACAATGAGTATATCACATTAATTAACCTTGAGAAAATTACAAAGAGTGGTCTGTACAGGCACAACCACAATATTGCCAAACATAATCTTCAGCCTTGAGAAATACCACTATAACTTGGATTCAATCACAAAATTCAGAAGGAATGAAGAATCAAGACTGATATTGTCGGATATATATATATATCCAAAGAAATATTGAATGAGTAAACTGGCAAGGGAAGATATGGGGAAAAAAACTGAAAAACTATACAAGAGGAAACCAACGGGATGGAATATTTGTGAAGCAATGGGATCTCTATTGATCTACCGTAAATATCCACTTGGGTAATAGATGGTCCACCTAATGTGTGTGATATAAATAATTGTCAAAATAAATTATTACGAGGAAGTTGTGTTGGTAGTTACAAAATCAAGATCGTTAGAATCTTGGATATAACAGTTATGTCAGTTCTGGATTCAGATGAACCTATTTTTTTTCATCCTATATATGTATTCATTTTCATGATCAATTGATGGGATGTCGAGACATATTTGTCTCACCTTTGGTTTGATTGTTGTTTTTTGTCTCTCTGTTTTGGTATCAGAGCTTGAGGGCATGTCTACTTCTAGATCATACGTTGTGTACAGAGGGACCAATTTTGTGCAGATCAAAGCCTATGAGAATCTCTCCCTAGCCACCATCCAAAGGAAGAGAATTCTTGGCCCGATACAATGAGATATCAAAGTGATATGTTGCTTGCATCCTTGTACTTGTGAGAAGAATTCATGTTAAAGAAAAGTATATATTATCGATCTAATTCATTGTAGCTACTATACATTGAAAGTAGGTTACAAACTATCAGAGAAATGGAGCCCATGCAATGTCAAATAAAAAGGAGTTTTCGCTAAGGGATATTGAATTGAGTTGGAGCCACTGCCAACCATCATAAGGTGTAGTCAACAATAAAAATATAAAGTGAATTTCTTTTTTTAAAGAGCCACTGAAAGGTCTTGATGGGTCGTTGTGTGATGTCGCAAGTTAGAAAATAAAATCTTGTAGCCACCATCACATCCTTGCCACACATGTTATGATTGCCAACTAGAAGAGATAACATCCAAGAAGGAATTCGATGAAGGTAATTCAATCAATCTTTTTTTTAAGAGAATTGGTGGTTGATTAATCTTGAAGATTGTTGGTATTGTGCTTCCCAAAGATGTCAAATTCTTTAACATATTCCTATTTAAATGAATCAAATAAATTAGATAGGGGAAATTATGTAAATTAGAAATTTAAGTTGCATACCTTAATGTAAGGGTTCAATGTTTGGTCAATTGTTTGTGGAGATGATGCTAAGCCAACAACCCTGACAACCTCAGTTCAAGATTGGCAGAGAAGAGAGAACAAGGCAACGTTTCTTTTAAGAATGTCTGTAAAAGATAACATTATTCCCCATGTAAGGGAGTGTAAAATGTCTCAAGAAACATGTGAGGTACTTAAAGGTTTGTATGAGACGACCAATACAATCGGGCATTTAAAAAAAAAAAAAACTTCTCTTAATAAAAATGGAAGAAAATGAAAATATTAATAATTTTCTATCTAGAATTAACGAATTGAAGGATAAACCAAGTGGTATTGGTGGGAATATATCAAGCACTGATTTGGTTACTATTGTGTTAAATGGTATGTCAGATGAATATCATATATTTATCACCAGTCTTGCAACAAAAGAGAAATCACCTTTGTTTGAGGATTTGGCAGGTATCCTATTTTAGAAACAAGGAACGATGGAAGAATCTTAATAGCAGGTTTCAAAGTTTAGATTTTGTGTTGATGGCCAAATATAAAATCCATACAAAGGAAATCCATGGGAAAGGAAAGGTGGAGGCACGTCTAATGTAAAACTGCATCAAGGCGGGGCATCATCGAGAACAGTTACAAGTGTGAAGAAGAATAATTCATGTCATTGTTGTGGTAAGTTAGGACATTATTCTAAGGATTGTAGGAAAAAGAAGTTTCATGAGTCTAAATATAGAAGACACGAAGTTAATTTTGTTGATAGAGAAGCAACAACAAGCGATGGTCTCAAAAATCTCAAGTTATTTATTTCAGATGTATCTTTATCAGCGAAAACATATGATGGTAATGCATGGTTCATAGATTCAGGTGCTTCTATTCATATGACATGTCATAGAGATTGGTTTGAAACTTATCATGAAAAAACTAATGGTGCTAAAACCTATTTAGCTTATGATAGATGTCATGAAATAAAAGGTTATGGAGATGTATGTATGAATTTGCCAAGTGATCATCTGAAACAAATCAAGAATGTAATGTATGTGTCAGGGATTAAGAAAAAAATAATCTCAGTTTTAACAATTACAAATCAAGACTTAAAAGTTGAATTTGTGAAGAAAGATTATCTTGTGAAGGACATACAAGACCACTACAAAGTGATAGCAGAAGAAATCAAGTGGGGGGTCTTTACAAACTTGATGTTATTATTAAGGATCATTAAGCATTGTCATCAACAACTATGTTTATAGTAGAACTATGGCACTTAAGGTATGATCATATAAACTTTAAAGATATATGTTTACTTCAAAAGAAAGAGATGGTGGATGGTCTTCTATTTTCTAAGAATGAACATACTAAATGTGATGGTTGTGCATTGGGAAAACAACATAGGAATGAGTTTCCTATATGTACAGATAAAATGAAAAGGGAGATTCTTAAATTAGTGCATACTAATGTGTGTGGGACAATACAAACTAGATCATTGGGTGGAAAAGTGATGTGTTTGAATATTTCAAAGAGTTTAAAAACATGGTTGAAAAGAAGACAAGAAAACACATCAAGATCCTTAGATCAGATCAGGGAGGAGAATACACATAAGGAGATTTCATCAATAGGATTCATAAACAATACATAGTTTCACATACTCCTCATCACAATGGTGTGGTTGAGAGGAAAAATAGAACCTTGGTTAATGTGCTCGAAGCATGATCAAAGGTAAGAATATTCCTATTTTTTTGGGTGTTGAAGCAATAAATTAGCAATAAGTACTACAATGTATCTAAAAAATAGAACTCCAACCAAATTTTTAGAGCATATAACTCCTTATGAAGAATTCTATGGTTACAAACCAATTGTTAATCATTTGAGAATTTTTTGGTGTAAAGCATTTTCCCACATTCCAAAAGAAGATAAAAAAAACTTGATGCAAAGTCGACCAAATGTATATTCATTGGTTATTGTGTTGACCGTAAATCTTACAAAATGTATGATCCCATTACTCATAAAGTTTTTGCAAGTAGAGATGTTATATTTTATGAGTATGCAAATGAGGTTAAAAAAGAAGATGATCAAGATGGATGGAAACTTCCTCAAGAAGGCATTTTAAGTGCAAAAGTAGAAGAAATTGAAGATCAACAAGATGACGTTGAAGATAAAAATGGCATTGAAGATCAAAATGGCATTGAAGCTACAAGCAACGAAAGTAAACCAAGAAAGAGTGGAGCAACTCTGTGGAGCAGTGAGGCACTATGAAGATCAACAAGGCAAATTTAGACACCTATAAGGTATAAAGATTATGCTATGATGACTCAAGTTATGAGTGTAGAAGAACCTTTGAATTTTGAACAAGTAAAAGATCATAAGGAATGGATGAATACTATGAAAGAGGAATATGATTCCATAATGAAAAATGAAACTTAGGAACTTACAAAATTCTTTGAAAATAAAATTCCTATAGGTTCAAAATAGTTGTTCAAATACAAGTTCAATGTTGATGGTAGTATAGAAAAGTTTAACTCTAGTTTGGTTGCAAAAGGCTATTCACAAAAAGAAGGAATAGATTATGGGGACATTGTTTCACCTAGAGCTAAAATGAATACCATTAGATTAATGATTGCATTAGCTATTAAGTACAATTGGAAACTACATCAGTTGGATGTTAAGTAAGTGTTTTTGCACAGTGGATTAAAAGAAGAAGTGTATCTTGTTCAATCAAAAGGTTTTGTAAAGTAGGGACAAGAACATCTTGTATATAGGTTAAAGAAAACACTATATGGTCTCAAACAAGTTCCCAAATCATGGTAGGTGAAAATTGACACTTTCTTCTTCCAACAAGGTTTCATCAAAAGTAAGAGAAATCCAAATATTTACATAAAGAAAGATGGAAATGAAAATGATGCTTTTATTTCATTGTATGTTGATGATTTAATCATAATAGGAAGTGCTACAAAATTATTGATGAGATCAAAAGGCAATTATCATGGGAATTTGAAATGAAAGATCTTGGTCATATGCATTATTGTTTCAACATTAAGGTTTGGGGGGAAGATGGGTAAGATCACTCAAAGTTATTCAGATTATGATTGGACAGGAGGTCCAAATGATAGAAAATACACCCACCACTAGATATGCATTCATGAGCAACAAGAAGCAACCAATTGTTTCGTTGTCCTCAACTAAAGCTAAGTATAAAGCATTGTGCAATGCTACCTATGAAGCAATTTGGCTAAGACATATTATTGAAGACATGGGAGAAAGGCAAGGAGTATATGCATTTATCGAACATGATAATCAAAGCTCAATAAAACTGACAAACAATCCAATTTATCATGCGAGATCAAAGCACATTGAAACTCAACATCACTTTGTGAGAGAAATGATTCAATCAAAAGCAATTGATTAGATGTATTGTAATACAAATGATAATGTGGTTCATATATTCACTAAGTCTATGGGAAAGATTAAATTTGTAATAAGTAGAGACAAGCTAGGAATTGTAGAGAATTCATTTCTCCATTAAAAAGAAAAAAAAATAATAAAAATAATTGTTAAAATAAATAGTATAATGGTAGGTACAAAATGAAGATGATTAGAATCTTGGCTACCACAATTATGTTAGTCCCAGATAAAATATAAAATATCCATTTCCTATCACAATTATGTTAGTCCCAGATAAAATATAAAATATTCATTTATTAAAAGATTAACTTACTTCCAATAAACCAAACTTCGTGTTAACACTACATTTTAATCATATCCACCATCATGCAACAAACACAAATTGGGGCCACATAATAATCATATCCCCTTCATTATGGGTGAAGGGGATATTTAGAATATGTTTGGTTAGTGTTAAAATATGATTTTCAATAATAAAAAAAAAATATGGTGTTTTAATATTTTTATGACTTTTCAATTGTATAAAGTTTTAAAATTTAAAAGTTGATAATTTAACTCTTGATAATAATGATGATTTCTTTTC
Source organism: Picea engelmannii (assembly GCA_009831015.1). Classification (NCBI taxonomy): domain Eukaryota; kingdom Viridiplantae; phylum Streptophyta; class Pinopsida; order Pinales; family Pinaceae; genus Picea; species Picea engelmannii. The sequence continues at coordinate 518,605 of ML786401.1, read as the reverse complement.
AATTATATGGAAACAAAATATTTAAAATAAATGTTGAATTTCAATATTGATCTAATAATTAATAATTAATAATATATGAAAAAAATAAAAAACTTAATATAAAATTTTAATATTGATTTCATAATTAATAATATATTATTATATTGAAAAAATCATTTTATAATATAAATAGAAATATATATAATATATATAATATTTATAAATTAAGATTATAATTTTATAATTTTAATATAAAAATATATTAATAATAAATTTATTTTAAATTCAATTTAAAAATATCTAAACAAATAATTTTTTCAATAAAAAAAAACTTATATTAGTAAAATATAACAGTTTATGTTACAATAAAGAAGTTCCAAAAAGAGCCATTCTGCCATGTCCTTCAGCATCATAGAATTTATAAATTGTTCATACAAAGTACATCAAATACTGTAGCTTTTAGCAATGTTCTATGTAGTATATATCCGCCAAAAGTGTAGTTCCAATGATCAGAAAACCAAAAAGATCAACATTTTTTCCTTATCCTTTTAACACTATTAGATGATTTCCAATCTTTCAAAAATCTATAATCTCCTTCAACACCTCCAGCAAAGTAGATACCATGCTCATCGAGAAGTAATGTTGCTTTTGATAATTGATCCGCTTCCTGATTGAAAGCTCTATATATATATGTTTGGCTCTTAGTTGAATGAAATTCTCACTCAGCACTCTAATTCTTTCCATAAGGAAAAAGAGAGACAACCTGTAAATCATTTTTGTTAGAAAACCACTCAATAATAACTTTTGAGTCACCAACCAAATCTAACTTTGATATCTTTTTGTAAGAAGCAAAATACAATAAACACCAAAAAGCAAGAAGTTTGCCTCTGGTATTAGTACCACTGCCACAGTTCGTTTTAATCCTGAAAGTGCCAAGAACTGGACATTTAATCACTGCTCCCGCACCACACTTTGTACCCCTCTCTTGTGAAGCATCATCAAAGAATCCCACAGGCAAATCCCCATCTAGTAAAGGCGACCTCTCTATCCTACTATCCTTTGTATATTTAGTAATTGTAATTTCACCTAGGTCCCGTAGTATCATGTTGCACACAATAACTCTATTTATTAGATGATCTTCAAATATAGCTAAATTTATGTGTTTCCACACCTCCCGGCAAATGTACCCAGGTAACTCTTTACAATTCTCCTTTTTCTTAAACTAGTTTTCACAACAAACATCAACCTGCTCACCTTCCCAAACACTATCAATTTTTAAATCCAATAATATGGTAGCCCAAATGTTTTTAGTGAATATGCAATCCACAAAAAGATGTTTCAAGTTCTCCTCCTGTGCCCCACATAAACCACATCTACTTGGCCCTAAGATGCCTCTTTTATATAAATTCTCCCAGGTGAGAATTTTCTTTTCAATTAAAAGCCACATAAAAAGTTTGATTTTTAAAGGTAAATGTCAGTTCCAAAGTTCATTATACCAGAAGACTGGTTCTACTATCACTGCCTCCAGTTAGGCTTCATGAGCTTGCTTAGTTGTTACTTGTCCTCCTTTAGTATCCCAGGACCACAGTAGTATATCATTTTCATTGTTCAATTCAAATACTGAGCCCACTAAACCTTTGACATAGTTATTCCATTCTTCTATAAGTTCTCCTTCCAATCCTATATCCCCTGCCTTTTTCCACCTTGGTAGCCTTGTGTTTGTTGATTAATGTTGGTTGTCATTGATGTCAACCCTTGAAGAAAGACCCGTAGCACAAAGGTTTGGGTAATGGAACCAATATTATTTGATGTAAATATGACTCATTATTGTTTTGTCATTGTTGATAAGAAGTAAATATGAATGAACTCCAAAGTGGTCCCCTTATGGTGAAAGCCCTCACGGGAAGATGCTTTCTGGAGTAAGAGAACCCATGCTTAATTGTGGAATAATGAGATCAAGGAAATTGAATTTTTTAGGGAAAATATCCTAGATGGATAGTTCTTTTCATGTCATTTTTGGTGGTATGTGGAACGTCACATAATTCCTCACGGTTAGAGAGTTATGGCCATGAGAAGTTGGAGACCCTAGGTTTGGGTAATGGACCCAAGTTTGTTTGATGGGTAACGGTATGAGTTATGATATATTTTCAAATAATACTATTCTATATGGATAATACATGTCATGCTAATTCTGGTGGTATGTAGAACGTCACATAACTCCTCACGGTTTGAGAGTTATGGCCTTACGAAGTTGGAGGACCCTCATATGTCATCTAGAAGCCCCAAAAGGTCAAAGTAATCAAAGTGGTTTAAGAGATTTTTTTGGTAAAAAATAAAGTGAAGTGATGAGTGTATTATAATTCAAAGTGAATACAAAATAAATTATTTCAATAATAAATTTAATGGAGAAATTAGAAGTGGATCCAACCCTAATCTAAGGAAAGTGGGCCAAGTGACCTAGAAGATGTTTTTAAGGAAGTTACTTGGAGAGTATAAATAAGAGGCAAGACTCTATCATTTGAATCACACTTGAGCATATTGAATATCATATGTTTCTGAGGTAACCAAGGATATCTAAACCAGAATTCTGAATGAAGGTGAAGAAAAGAAGGCTGAAATGCAAGGAAGGATAAATTCTTTTGATGGTACTTTCTAAGGTATGTTATTTACAGGTCATCTCACCATTTTCGCTATAACTTTTTTTCTATAATTATTCAGACCATGAAATTTCTATGCAAGTGAAAAAACATATCCAAGTATTTGTGGTAAAAAATTCAACTTGTGGGTCGTTGTATTTTGGGATTTACACTTCGTGGAAAATAGGGTTTGTGGTCAGTCCCGAAACTAGTCAAAATCAGGTGTTTTGGGTAAAAACGTCATAACTTCTTCATAACAGATCCCAATTTAGTGAGACCAAATGTGTTGGTTAGGGGACAGTCTTTAGTATGTTGTGTAACGGTTTCAGATCAATTCATCAAAAAATTTGTGTGGGGCACGCTCTACAAGGTCACTCTCTAGAATAAGCCAGAATTCAACAAGGTATGTCATTTTTGCTATAACTCCTTTTTTGAGAGGTTCCAAGTAGTGAAACTTGGAGAAATTGCACAAAACACACTGAAGAACATTGTGCATCAGTTTCATATCTTTATACATTACAAGTACAAAGTTATGATTACTTCAAGTTAGGGTTGTTGACTAATCCAAAACTAGGCATGTGAGACTAAAGAAAAGTTTGATGAAAATGCTAGTCTCTTGTTGTTAAAGTTAAGGAAG
>ML786401.1:470276-492861 GCA_009831015.1 Picea engelmannii | reverse complement strand
TTATATATATATATATATATATATATATATATATATATATATATATATATATATATATAATTTTTCAAAAAAATATTAATATTTGAAATTAAAAAATGGTAAAATAAATGATTTTTAATTAATGTAATAAATAATCTTCTAAATTTATAAATTAACTTATTTTATTATAATTTAATTAATAATTTGTAAAGTTTATGGAGGTATACATACCCTACTTTCTTTGGATTTGAACTTGTAATTTTTTAGGACGAAACACATGTTCTTAACCATTAGACCCACTCAGACCGTATCAATGTATTAAATATGGTATCAATGTAACATTAAAACTAAAACCATATACAAACTTTTTAAAATCTATATTATTAAGGGTTTGAATTTTTTAAATAAGTGGTTATCATGTTTTTGCAAAATTATTATTAATTAGTGGAGTTATCATAAAGATTAAGAAAGTAATACAATTTGAGTGGGCATAATTGGTAAGAACATGTCAAATCAAGTATTTCCTTATTGAAAGCATGGCTATGACTAGGTACTTAATGTATAATAACAAGATAAAGAACATGGAAGACAAGAGACTTCCTAAGATTGCTTCAAACTCCAGTACAAACCATGTGCAACTCAAGCGAATGTGGCAGAAACATGCCAAGAGAATTTGTGGTGCGATAAAGAATTAGAGGATTAAAGAAAAAATCAGCATTGCTAAAATAAGAACAAACTCTCACAAGCAGAGTGTTGGACAATTCCCAAAATGTCTTGGATTGAAAGAATTTGTCATCTTTGTGACACTAAGAGGATTGAAGATGAAAAACACTTTCTCTTGGAATGTCTCGAGTACACCCACATTTGTTTACAATTTCGAAATATTGTTACAATACCAATTTTCCTAAACTTTTAACTTATCAAAGTCATGGTGATTTATAAATGCTTCTTTTAAAATTCTTCTAGCACAAAAACAAAATTCTAAAACAAACCAAGTAATTATTTATCTTTCTTAAGATCCAATAACCCAAATTTAATCTCAATGAATGTCAACCAATATCATCGTCATCAAGCTATTTTATTTTATTTTATTATAAAACCAAAATCCATATAAAAACTTAAATAAATCTTATTAATACTTGTTCATATTGTTCAACAATAATCTCGTAAAATGTCATCACAAATGAAAGACTCATATCTCATAATATTTTCCTGATGATGGACCACATTGGTTGGGTCCGAAACATCGAATATCAAAAACCTATGCGATGAATCCGAAAGAACTATCTGATCAAAACAATGGTCGCAAAAGTCTTAAAACAAAAATGTCATCACAAATGAGACCAAGACTATCACAATTGAAAGACTCAAAACCTAACCAATGTTGAGGGACTAAGTCAAATACCTTACATAAGTTTACAAAGCCAATGGACATTTAACTACTTGTGGTAAAGACGTCACCACTATTTGTGGTCATGTCACCTCCTAATGGACATACAAGATTATGGATGTATATTACTAAACACTTATTCCACAACTAGTACATTCCTTGTACCACATCTAATCACCATCACATTTTGATTTGGTTCGTTGAATATCATCACGACGACTGGTGGATGAGCGATAACATTGCTCATATTATTCCTTCCCAACTAATCCGTTTAGATTCAAACTTTAGACTTTCCAAAATCAGTGGATGAGGGATAACATTGCTCATATTATTCCTTCCCAACTAATCCGTTTAGATTCAAACTTTAGACTTTCCAAATTCATTTTATAATGTTAACTTAAGTTTATTAAAAAAATTATTACTTTCAATTAAAAAATACAAATTATCTCAAATATCATTTTAATAAGATATGGGTAGTCCTCTTTACCTTTGCAGTGACATCATCTACCACCATCTCAATCAAATTCAACTTTTAGAAACTATTTTATTTCATTTGTCGTGAATTTCAGGAATAATTTATGTGCGACTTTCTAACTATACGCCATCATTGGTAGTTTGATTTTTATTATCATTTTCCATGATTGTATAACAGTTTTGTCATGTGCTTCATTAATGGTGTCAATGCCTCCAAGGGAGACACATACCCATTAAAGCATTGGTTGAGGAAAGCAAGGTTGAATCAGTTGCAAAAGCCAATGGAGAACTAGACAAGTTTATGAAAGTATAACCTTTTTATTCAATATCCATTCCATTTCTACTCACATGGCCCCTACTATGTCCATTGATCATGTTTCTGCTCGTGGTTGCCATGATCATATTTAATAGATCAAGTTATGTGAATCAGTTGACCATGAATTCCAACGTTATGAGATGATACTCTCAATTGCCAATACCATGGATTTGAAAGTAGTTGTGTTGCTCAACCTTGGTCTGACATTATCGCCACAATTATTTCTCTAAACATATGCTTCTATTTCCTTTATTCCACTGAATCAGGAATTTTATGAAAATTTGGGTTGAAATGTCTTTCCTTTCTCAATCTTCTTTCTTCTCAACAATTCGTCTACTTGAGAAACGTGTATCTTGGCAGGTTTAGCCACAATTACCTCATTAGTGATTAAGGAAAAAGTATTCAACGTTACAAATCTCAAAACTTGTAATCGGGTGAATCCATGAAGTTAGGTAATTTTAAGCATTTGATCCCTATTGCTTAAGTAAGCCCTCAATCTAGGTGTTGGATAGGGTTAAGTAAACCTTCAATTGAGCTATAGAGTTAGAAAACCCTCAATCGAGGTGTTCGATAGGGTTAATTAAATCCTCAATCAAGCTAAAGGGCTCGATCAAGGATTCTTGACAAACCTTCAATGAGATGTAGATAGTGTTAAGTAAACCCTCGGTTGAGCTATAGAGGACACATCCTCGAGATTTGCATGGGAAGAGCTCTTATTTTGGTCAACGATCTTGTACTTAGAGTGTCTGCAGAGAAAAACTATGTAAGACCCTCACCTAGAGCAGCGTTGGGCACCTTCGTTGCACTAGCACATATGGACAGTTTGCTAGATGCCTTGCCATGTTGGAAAAGAACACTTTGAATAGTGGCCTTGGCTCGCTAGAAAGGCACACCTTGAACAGTGGGTGGCCTTGGCTTGTGGCAATGCCTACTTTGGATGAGTTGGGTGCCTTGGCATGTTGGCAAGGTGCATTGCAAAGGGACTTAGGCACACTTGCAAATAGACATGGTGCACCTCTAAAGATGAACATGGGTGAACCTCTAAACACTCAAGATGCACCACACTGCAAATTGACAAGTTAGATGCACCAAAGGAGTTGAATGGACTTGGTTAGAGGCAAAGTAGGTCGTTGCATGAAGCCTTGTTTGCAGCATGCACTTGGCATGGCAGACACGTTAGTGTAAGAAGGCTCAATGAGTTTGGGTGCCTCGACTTATATGGATCGATAGAGTTAGGTGGTCCACACTTCGAGGTTGCAACGTACGATCAATGTGCCTTCGGGAACAAGTTTTCCCAGACTGCAATCATGGGTCTCACTTGTCGATCATACCCCCTTAGACATGCATCCATTAAGCGCGCATTCACCAGACACCTTGGGCATGAGCATATTGACTCAGGCGGATTGAGCACAATTGTGTGGAGTCAAATGAGTTGGATGCACTTGGAACGACTAGGCCGACCAAGACCACTGGATGGAGTTTCCTTCTAACGGTTGAGACACGAACAGACAAATAGACACACAAAGGTATGGAATGACTAAACAACCTCAACGAGATTGAAATGACTTGGTGGATGGGATGACTTGGGCGAATAGTTCGACTGGACAGGCTTGAGATGAATTAAGTGGACCTGGCATGAGATGGAATGATTCAACAGATGGTCGACTTGAGGTGAAATTGGGTCCACTTGGTACGACATGATTTGCTAAGTGCATGGCAAAGCTTGTATAAGTATGTGGATTCCTCATTGAGCTAAGTCACAGAGGAAGGAAGCAAGAAAGAGTCATCCAAGTGTTTTATGATCTTGTGCCAAGTTTAGGGATTGGGCATTGCAAAAGTCTGGTTGTGGCTAAGTGATAAGGAAATGGAAATGGGACTTGTAGGAGGCATGCCTATGGATGCTTCAAGCGTTGGTTTGTACAAGGTTGTTGACACGAGGTATTCACTTGGTGAACCTATGACATAGCATGTGAATTCATGGGATATTAACAAATACCCCTAATTTCATTAGATATTGTTAAATATCTCCCAAAATCCTTTTGTTGAAGTCCCCTCCCAACACATATTTCCAACAATTAAAAAACCTATTTTTACTAGATGCCCCTTTTATAACCCTTAATACCTTTAAGCCCTTCGATACCCCACATCCCTCCCAATACCTACAATATATTGACTTTATTTTTCACAATTTTAAACCCCCTTTTATGAATGAACATGATAAGATATTGGTCAACAAGGTGAAGTCCCCATGGTTGTTGGGTAGTCTTCGGAGAATGCAGTTTGCCTTAGTTCTTTTTACAACTATAATTGAGTCACAAGCTATTGGTCGCACTCCCCATTGTGTCACAAAAAAAATCTAGAAGGAATGCAAGTCTATGATAGATTGCCTCCGGGTGGCTGTCAATGAGGTTGAAATTTGTGATGGTGTTGGAGCTGTGAAACTTTATGACGGCCTTGCCATAGGCCTTGTTGGTGTCTTCTTTGCAGTTGAAGGTCCCCAACTAGATGTGTTGGTGCTTCTCATATATTAGTGAGCCCCAACACATGTTGAGCTGGAAAACTATGCCTCTATATTGGGAAACACTATGCCCCTGTATTGGGATGACGACATCATTTTGCAAGAATTATCCTCGCCTTGTGTTATCCTCGCCTTGTGTTAATGGAATATTACTGTTCTTGGAGGAGACAACATTGATTCCACTCCCCATTCATTCTAGTCCTGCTCAATCTATAAAGGTATAAGAATGAGAGAAAATTGACTTTCCAATAGGCATAAGTGATGAGTTTGAGTCATCCTTGGTCACACTCTCGACCTCCTCATTGTTTGTTCTCATCGAATCAACCCCCATCACCTTCTTTCCATAAAACATTGTCAAATAAGAGTTTGTCTTGCTTGAAATATCAGAGCTCTCGTCCTTCATGAGATTGTGGCATCTACCCAATCTTAAACCTCTATTTCAATTGTCATTACCAACTGCCTGCAATATATACCCAATTTTGATCTTATGACAACAAGAAGCTCAATCCATACACAAATATTTGCAGTTCTAATTCTCAATTAAGATGTTAGATTTCAATAAAAAATAAAATTCGATGAAATTCAAATCTGTGATACTAGGAAGAAGAGACCAAGTGGATTTAAAAACCAGTTAAAAGAAAAACAAACAAACAATAGCCTATTGTACCCAACATTCAATTTATTATCCCCAATTCCAATCCAATCATAGTCACCTTTCAATCCTAAAGCCCATGCCACCCAAAAATAGCCTACTAAAAATATATATACACAAAATCCCATCATCTCTTCTCTAAAACGTTAATAATCATACATACACTTCCCTAAATTCCACTCATAGCCATTAAATCAAATTCAATCCATCAACAATAACCCATCAATCATAGCATGTTGCTCCAACCAAATTCATATATTGGCTCTTCCTATGCTTACTCATGTCCTTCTTAATGTCGGGGAATTGAAGATCGAAGTTTCATCCATAGTTGACCAACAAAAACCCCAAGGTCTTGACATATCAATCCTCATCCAAAGACTGAAGAAGGCCTCACCTGAGACGCCATGAGAATCACAGAGACCATATGGTCTTGTGTCGGTGATGAAGGACTAATTACAAAGGAATCAATCTAAGATGGGATTCATAGAATCCATTGCAATCTACTTATGATTAACAATATGTAACAACAACATATACATTCATTTGACACATGATCAACGCACCATAAGACAAGAACCATTGCAACTTTATTATCTTCAGTCAATCATTCACAGACATACATTAAACAACTCATAATTAACAACAACGGAGTCCTGCACTCTTATACATTTTCCCTATATTACATTACATAGCGCCATGCGATTTCTTTCAAACTTGACAAATATTACAGACCCAAAATCCCAACTAGAGACATTACAAAACATAGGCTTAGAGTGAGCTCAAGGACATTGACAACAACCACACTGGTTAACCAGTTGGATAGCTAAAATGACCAACCCTCTTTATGTCGTCATTTCTCCCTTTTATCTACTTCTCAGCTCTGGCGCTCTATTACTTTCTTTTATGCCCCACTCACTCCTCTTACTACTTGTCCCACACTCTTCTATCACCCACATGCATTCCATGTAGCCTCTTTAGATTCGTGGAAATCTTAACTACTTTTCCAGCTCATATCCTTATTGCTCCACGATCTCTCATGCTGCTTGAAGTAATCAATCAGGAAGATTTTTCCAAGATTAATTTCCTAATTCCGACATGCATGCAGTGTCTTCTTAATTTATGGCACGCATCACAAAACTCAGATTGGTGCGCATTGGTAGAACTTGAACTGGCCAGGGGTGATTTTAAGGATTTAAATTTATCTCAAAATGTAGAAACCTTGGTGAATCTTACTTGTCCTTAATATGCAAACAATAAAATGTTTGGTGATATTTTTGTAAAAATATTCAAATTTTTAAGGATTTTATATAGTTTTTATAAAATTTGGGCTATTTTTATGGTAAAAGGATTTTATTCTATAGAATTTGGGCGAATCAAATTTAGAAAAAAAGGAAATAGGTGAATATATTTTTTTGGAAAAGGTATGGAAAATTAACCTATGGGAAAAATTTAGCCCATAAAATTTTCCCTAGAATTGGTGCGCATTAGCAAAACTTGAACTGACACATGCTTCTCCTATCACCTACTGCGTAGCTTCTTGAGTGCGCACAAAAACTGGAATAAGCGCACACAACTTTTTTTTTGTGTGTGTGCGATCTTTACCTAAAAATTTAGGTGCCAATAGGCCCCCACCACTATTATTTGGCTCGTCCTCAAGCCAAGTATCTCATGGACTAACTGATGCGATGGAGCAAACTGTCTTCATCAGCTCCTGAAAGAACTCCTTGAATTGGCTATCAGATTCATTGAGGGTGTCATGAAGAGGTGAAAAACCTCATCTACATCGATTGTTGTGACATGAGGGGTTGTCAGGTCCATGGTTTCCATCTTCTTGATCAAGGGGGAGGAAACAAATTGTGCATCTATAAATTGAGTATAAAATATTAAGGCCTTATCAACCACATTAGTTTTTGGCTCTGATATGCTTTTTTGTTCATCCCAGACGATGGAATCTCCTTATATTTAGTCACAACAACTACCATCACAACTTGGCACTCACCAAGAGGTAGAGAATCCAAGCTACTATTTTGTTGTGCAACCTCAACCTCTCTCATGTGAGCTTTGTCATTAATAGAAGTTAATTCTGGGGGACTTTTGCAAATGGTTTCAAAAGGTAAATTTGTATTCGACCACCCCCGAAAAGTCCTTCAATTTATTCAGGTCATCTCGGAAAACTGCTTCGATCATTGCAACCTTCCTTTGCAGCACTGTCTCCTATGACGTTAATTGTTGAATCCACACACAAAGTGTTGTATTTTGAGATCCCAAGAGATGAATATGCTTGGTAACCACTTTGAGTTTATGTGGTGTCGGGATCTCTGTTCTTACTTGTTCATGATTCCAAACATGTGAATAAGATTCATCTAGGGTAGTGAAGGATTCAACGTGATTATATAGAGTCGCTTCATACTAGGTCGTAGTTTATGTATGAGCGGTAACCTCAACAAGATAAAAGGTCTGGAGATCTTGTTGGGAAGCTTCAATTTCTTGTCGCGCCCGTTATTCTTGCTGCAACTGGAACCTAGTGTTTGCATGACTTGATAGTTCCTGGTAAAACTAAAGGTCCATTTGGGCATTCTCTCGGGCGAGAGTTTGGTTTCTCTCCCCAATCTCATAGAGCATGGTAGTGACAAAATCATGTAGCTCAGTAGTCAAGACTTGTGAAAAGTTGAACTCTGTCTGAGATGAGTCAGAGGGGACCATGGATAATGGCTTGACACTCAAAATTATTCTTTGGATCATTCTTGGAGCTGCGATAGACTGAGGGTCCTGCGACGAAGATAGACACAGGGAGTCACAATTCCCCACCATATCATTTTTGAAAATTGGTTGTCTAGATAATTGAATGTGAAGCTCCTTCATTGGTTTGGATACCTCTCGGATAGCCTATGGTGTTGGAGAGCCAACCTATAGTTTCTTCATGGTATTCATGCATCGACGTTTTCCTGAACCCTAACTGGGGTGGACCTTCAACCGGGTAGAAGGCGTTGGGACCTTCTCATCGATGGGAGTCACAAGTGGTGAGGGTGGACAGTCCTCCTCTGTGTTGGGGTCAAGTTCAATAGGTGGCATGACCTGAATTTTGAAAGATTGTTTATGTTTCATGACTCCCTCATTTTCTTCTTTGGACCTATTGTTACTCTGCATGCACTCCTATGAATGGGGTGCCCTGTGGCCCTTGGAACCAAAATTTTGTATCTTGGACATAGTAGCCTTGTCTTGGCATCAATCTGCAACCATGACCCGCCTATGTTTCTATGACTCCTTGGTTTTCACCTCGAACTAATCTTGGTCCTCATAGAAGGGAGGTTGGTAGTCAGTCAACCACACTACAACATCATCTAGGATGTCCCTTTCCATAATGCAGAAGGGGAGATTGGCCTCTGTATTTCCATTAGTTGTGCGGGGAGAAATGAAAACATTATGAAAATCACATTTAAAATCAAGATAATCAACATACCTTATGATAAGTGGCTCCAAGATGTGGACCCTCACATCAGAGGCAATGATTAACTCTGTGAACTAGTTTTGGAAGTCTTTCGTAATGTATTCTTGGACTTCATGGGTCCTTGGAGTGTTGGAGAGTCAAGAACAGGGAGGCAATGAATAAGGGGGTGCACTTCACATCTATTTCACGTCCTAGTAGTGGTTTCCACAACACCATACCCAATAGAAGGATGACCTAGCTGTAATGAAACTATTTTTCTCAATCTTGAGCATCTAGATAGTCGTCAATAAACTCATCCAACAAGTATTGCGCCCATGCCATCTGAGTTACACTGCTTCGTTGTGAGGACCACCTCGAGAGTGCATTCATATTTTTTGCATTTGCGTATGAGCTTGCAGGCTAGTAACTATGTCACAAACCATACCTTCAGATCATTAATTTGGAGGATTACAATCCCATGCTTCCTTTTGTTTGTTCCAAAATGAGAGTAGACTTCCTCCTGAGCTGCGTCTTTCGCTTTGAGGGTATTCGTTGGATATTATCCAGAGGTTGGAAGGTCCGAAAACTTATGCATTGTGTTCTGATCAATGAGCTAAAGTTGGTCCAACCATAGATACCCCCCATGCACTCTAGTGAGGAGGAAGTAGACACATGCCTGCACTCTTGGGGAGTGATCGAAATGTCGATGTTTGAGCAATGTGAGGATGCTCAAATTATGCAGAGGTTTTGCCCATTCTTGAGCAACCACTTTTTTGGTACCATCTTATTTTTAGATGATGGATGCATATTTATCAAACTATAGTTCATGGAACTGAATGGGGTGTGCTTGGTCATCCTTTTGTAGGTTGTTCGATATTCCCATAACACTACGAAGATCCGTTGAGGATGATAGGGAGTAATATTTTGGTGGTGGATCATGAACTCCTGAGTGAGTTCACGAATGGTATCATTCAAAAAATGTGAGCCTTGGTCGCTCATCAACACATTTGAACACCCGAAACTAGTAATCACATTCTCAAAAATGAATCGTGTCGTTGTTTTTGTTGTACAATCCTTAACCAGTGCGACTTCGACCCATCTCGTCAAATATTTAGTTGCAGTAATAACATAGTGTGCACTCATCCGATGCGTGAGAGGATTGATCGAGCCCGCAAAATCAATGGCCCACTTCTCAAATGGTTCCAATGTTGTAACCGGAAACAGAGGGAGCTCATCTCTTCGGCAAGGATTTTTTATTCATTGACATATGTTGCACCATTTACAATACTCCTTGGTATCACCGAAGAGTGAGGGCTAACAAATCCCTGTGCGTAAAACTTTTCCCGCGATAGCCTTATTGACATAGTGCCCTCCTGCAATTCCAATATGTGCTTCATACAAAATGGGGTCCCATTCATTCTCTAAGGTACACCTACGTAGAATTCCATCAACCTGCAGCTTATATAGTTGTCCAACAATCAACTAATAATCAACACTACAGGTCACTAGTTGATGACGTTGGCCTGGAGTATACCCCATCAGAGCATGTTCTGACATGAGAAATTCAACGATCTCTGCTAATTGATCAGGATATTCTTCGATGTGGAGGAGTTTCACATCAGGAAGTTCATGATCTAGACTCCGACGAACTTCTCCAAACTTGATCCTCGACAAATGATCTATTCCAACATTATATTTCCCTAGTTTGACAACTAATTCAAACTTGAATTCTTGAAAGAGAAGAAACCAACGACATATTATCCCTCCCAACACTGGCTTGTTGACTAAATACTTGAGCATGTAATGGTTGGTGAAGAATTCAAAAGGGGTCCCCAAAACGTAATGGATAAAATCCTACAAGGCATATACCATGGTGAGGCCCTCGCCCTCGGTTGTTGTATAATTCTTTTTGGTATCGGACGGTTTGCAACTAGAAAAGTAGACCAGGTGATCAATTTTTGCATAGCTCTTAATGAACTGCCAGTAATATCTTGTATGACCGAATGTGGTGAGCAACCCATGAACTGAAGTGGGGGCCACCATATCTAGTATTGCGACAATCTTAGCTTGGTCGACTAACACTCCATCCTTGCAAACTACATGCCCAATAGTGTTCCAAAAGGCATAGAAAAGATGCACTTCTTCAAATTCAGTGAAATCTGATCTGGCACTGACAACATTTATCCAACATCAATCAAAGGGATTGCATGTGATCCCTTAGCAAATTGAGCATTGTCCAGTCATCCAAATAAACTTCAAGGAACTTGTGGATAAGTTCCTTGAAGGTTGTGACCACGATCCTGGAAAAGACCGCGGGTGCATTTTTCAGTCGAAATGGAATCACAGTATAAGCAAATGAACCCCATTCTATCGCAAAGGTGGTTTTGGCTTGATCTTCCTCCATGATCTGAACCTGATGATATCTCGAAAATCCATTTGTAAAAATGGATCGTGCACATAGGTTGCATTAAGGCTCTGTAGGTCGACACAGATTCGAATGTCACCTATTTTCTTTGGTTGCACCACCATGGGACTAATCCAATCCGACTATTCCAAAAAAACAATGATTCCATCATCTAGCATCCGATCCAACTCCTTTCACACTTTTTATTTATATTTTAGATTTAATCGGTAAGGCCTCCTTTTGATCAGGTTGGCATCTAGATTGAGTAGAATTTTCATAGCCCCCAAGGACCTTGCAATTCCTTTCATCTCTAAGAAGCTTCAAGGGAATAAGTCCTTGTATTCTTTGAGTAGATTGACAACCTGGGTGATAGTCTCCTTGTCCATATAGTCTCCAATGATAGCCATTTTGGGTGCTTCCTCAATGTCGATATTATGTTTCTTTTTCTTAATTGAATGACCATAGTCTAACGCAACCATATCCATCGCTTTTCCCTTTAGTGTGCATTCACCCTCAAATTCTTTGATTTGTATTCCTTTGGGGTCAACATCATCAATATTATCAATTTTGACCTTCCAACAATGGATGACCTCCTTCAATTTTTCCACTGGATGATGATACAAGCATACCACTTTTGGCATGGCATCCTTCAATTGATGGTGACATATAGTTTTTTTTATCCAGAGGAGTGCCTCCCTTCAAGTAAGATCTTCTACTATGAAGAATAATGTTGAGAAAACCTATGGAATTACATGAACTGAGTCTATCATTTGTCTCCTGAGCTCCTCATGAATACAACATCTCCTTGGGACCATATCCATGGTATTAACGAATCGATGGACCCATTGGGTGTGAGGAATATTCTTAGCAGTCCAACACCTTTCACAATAGTGAATTTTCTCCTGAGGATCTTCATTTCCCTTATATTGATTGGCCAATTGAAAGTCAATGATTGGATGGAATCAAAGTTTTATCAATTCATCCACCTTTGCATAGTCCTGTGTGTTCACACGATGTGTTTCCAACCAACACATAGGTATTCCTCGTACTACGACATCCATGGTATGAACCCTTAGATCTTCTGGAATGATTTTCTCCATTTGTACTAAGAGTGCTTCTATCAACCTTGTCCCATCAAATCGTTGGGCATCACATAACTCAGAGCCAATCCAACGTATTTCTTTAGTAATCCTTGCACATCTTCGAGTAGATATTTCATACATCTTATGATGCCACCTCTCAATGGCATCTTTTGAATCAGTGTCATATGACCTCACACTCCTCCAACTCAGTTTCCCATCCGTTGTGGGATTCACATTATCTTCCCTATGCCCCATGATCTTGTAGATATTTTCAATAACAGAGCTCTGTGCATCCTCACCTACCATATTTTTGTATTTGTCCCCTTCATTTGGATCCAAAGGTGCGATCATGCACAATATGTCGATCTCAAATGACATTTGTCGCTTCTTCATAGTCAACACAACACTGTTGTCAAAGGCCTAATCAATTCCAAATAGGGCAGGGTATGGATCATAATCATCCATGATCTCTATCACTTCAAAATCATCCTTCGTCTTTACCCCCTCTATGTTCACTTTGACTTACTCCAACTGACCTACAGGGTAGATTATGTATTGATTTTCCTACTGCAACTGAATGGGCGACCAGACCAAGTTTGGTTTACCCATAAATTCCCATGAATTATTTGGAAAGATGTTCACATCGGAACTCAAATCCAGCATGACCCCATCCATTTCATAACTACCAAGTTCAATTTTCATATTGAACTATCTTCCTGTGCGCTTATGTTTAATAACCTGGCACACATCCCTTTCTGGTAGGGGTGATGATATAGCTCTATCTGTCCCTTCTTCCCCCATGCAAGTTTCCAACATTTGTGTCAAATTTCGCGCAACATCATGCAATTCTTATTCTTGCGTCGTGCGCTTCAACTCTTCATGTACATGTTCCTCTATTATTCGTTGTTCAACGTGTTGCAACTCATCTTGTTTGTGTGCTTCTTCCAACGACCTTTGCATCACACATTGTATTTTCTCATGTACTCGAGCTTCCTCCAAAGACCTTTGTGTGGCACACTGTAATTCTTCATGGGCATGGAACTCTTCCAACAACCTTTGTGTCACTGGTTGTACCTCTTCACATATCTAGGCCTGCTCAAGAGACCTTTGTTTCACGCGTTTTAGTTCTTCTCGCGCTCTTTATTCCTCTATGTCCCTCTACATGTCATGTAGAAATTTCTTCTACTGAACAACATCAAACATAGGAGGGGGTTGTGTCACCTTTCTTATCTTCCCCTCCAACCTTTGACCTGAGCTTTCACCATGCTCAAAGTCCATCCTTGTCTTTTCTCTGCCTTGGTTATCACCCGTACATCAGCTTCATCATCCTTTTTATAATTCCCATGTGACTTTGCAAACACCATGTTGCAATGTTCCTTCTTCTCTTCCCACTTCTTAAACAAGTTGGGACAATCCTTTGTGTTGTTCTTAGGGCTAGAGTAGTACTCACAGAGAGCATGTGGTTTGGTACAAAATCTTGACACATGGCCTATCTCACCACAATTAAAACAAGTGGGGGCTCTACCTCCACCTCCTCCATATCCTCATCCCTGAACACATCCATATCTGTCTATGGGAGCTCCTTGATATCCACCTCTCTCAATAGTTCCCCCGGTCACCACCCTTTTGTTCCTCTTGAACTTGGAATACATCATGGGTATGGTATTACATGAACTAGAGTGATTGGAAGTTGGTCACAGAATGGAGTATGATGTGTCTACTTATATTTCTCCAATGTTGGGCAGTGGGGTGGTATATGGCCCCATTGCTTGCAAATTTTGCACCATTCTATCTAAGGTCCACTTGGAAATGGATTTGGTGCACCCATAGCCATTATGAGTGTAGGAAACTTATCTCTATGGATCCCCTCTAAATGATATGTTGTACACCATACTTGCTCACGTACAAATTTTCCTTCTCCATATCTTGAAATTGTATCGCCAGGTTGGCTAGCTGAGGCTGTACCTGTGCCAAACCGACCGATGTCTCCCCTCCTCCTGGTGTAGCCTCCAGGAGCATCACGATCTCTACCACTTCTACTTGATGAGTCACCTTCTACTAGGTAAGTGAGACTCAAATATGGGGAAGCAACCCCGCAATGAACCATTCTCGATGTTGCACATCCTGGATCTATACACCAACCTATCCAACAAAATATTGAACCATTGGTCATAATCCCACATGGTTTCTCCTAGTTTCTACTTAATCTTCTTAATCTATGTAATTCATTGAGATTTTGACTTAGATTTCTGGAATTCCTTAACCATATCTCTCTTGATTTCTTTCAGGGACCTCATCTATCCTGCAAGTGCAGTGGCCTTGTACTACATGTACCATGTCAAGGTTCTATCCTTGAACGTGGTCTCTAACTGCGCAATCTTTGATGCTTCATGTAATGTCCCCGAGTCGTGATCCCACTAGTCGAGCAAACGCTACTGTGTGGAACAACATCATTCTCATACTTAATTAATAACATGGATTCAAGTCAAATTTAACACATTTAACTTAGAGTAAGCACAAGATTACTGCTAACATAAATAATCCCTGGCATTAACAATAATTCATATGCACAACATAATACATGATACATATAAGCATCATAGGCATGCAAAACATAATATTAAGCATAATATGATGCTTATCTTTGAAACCGTGTTAATTCCACCAACCACGTGCAGGTCATCCACGAACCTCCCAGCCTTAGACCATGCTGCTCATCATGCTCAGCAGTGGGTCACCCCTGATCTGGGACTAAGCTCCACCCAAGGCAAGGAATCCTAGTCTACGCTGAGGTTACAGGGAAAACTACACAGAATAACCGGAAGGATTCTTCCTAGGATGCCTTCTTACGCCCACTACTCACGGAATCTCATTCCCCACATGCATGTTCCGCCCATGAGTATACACCTTCACAAGCACAGTCCATCAATGCTTCACCTCCCTCTCTGGGTCTCGGCAACAAGCTGGATCAGGAAGTCTTAGAGCTCTATAACTGGTGCTGGACTCTCTCTAGAAGAATACCACTTCCCAATAGACTCCTTCACCTGGAAATAGCTTCTCATAGGCCTGACAGACTGCCTCTTCAACTAAGGGCCTTAAAACCCGGTTCTTCTGCCCCTTCTGACTCAATTCCCGCACGGTGAGGATAACCACAACACAACCCCACTCAGGAAAACAAAAAACAACAACCTACAGACAAATTGGGTACGGATTCAACTCGACAATGGTGCATAGACTAGGTTCTTGAACTCACAAGTCAACTTTCCCCTCCTGACCAGTTCTCTCAACGGTGCATATGTATGTCAAGGGAAGATGCAAACCAATAACGGAATCAGACGGATGATGTTTTGGTCTTCAGGAAGACATCTCGATTTTCTGGTTCTCAGAGCTGCGGGAGGTATCCCAAATCAGACGCAAAGGATGATGGAATGAGGAGCGACCTCCCCCCCCCCATGGCTGACTTCTGTAGTTTTTTTTAAATGCATGTGCCTGGGTCGACACATGTCACCCATGAAGCTACATGCACTCCATCAGCATGCGTTCCTCTCCAGGAACTTAGGACAAAACATATATTTCACATGGCTTTTGGAATAATATTAAAATATTATTCCTAAGGACTTAAGCCCCTAAGCTCAACACTTAGCCTCTCTTTCCAACCTTCCAGCCCCCAATCCCTTACCCAATCTATGGAATCTTAGTCCCCCATCACTCATTCATCGTGGTCGGTCTACATGCAGTGGTGTTTATATTTTTTTATTAATGTTCTGCATGATTACATATACAAAAGCAGGCTCCCGACCTTAACACTTAGGCTCTCCGACCTAATAACACATAAGCCCACAAAATTATATAAACTTGGCTCACCAACCTATAAAACATAATTACAATTCATAATGCAAGCTTTATACTTCATAGACATGATTTACAACAGGGCTCAGCCTTGGGGACATTACACTTCATCTGTGATCCTCTTCACAAACTATATCGCCTCACATGTGAACCAATGTTGCTTTGCATCATATTTACCCATCCCATGGAACATGGGTAATCTTAGGGTACTATCTTGATTCTCCATCCTCAATCTAAAATTATGTCCTCCTAACTGATTGTTGGGTGTCGAGGATCTTGGTACCGATACTCTTCCTAGCGAAGTAGAATTGACTTCATCTTCTTCTTCACTCGTTGCTTCTATTATTTCTTCTCCTACTCTTTCTTATACTCCAATCATTGTGTAGTCTACTGTTATTTCTTCTTGGCTACAAATGCACAAGGGGGGTGGTTCAAAGGTGAGGTAACTCCATTTTCTTCTAACATTTCTTGTGAGGGAACCCATAGAGTTTCCTATCCATAGCCACGCAAGAACATCCACTATTGCTAAATCTTCTCCCTTTCCTATCGAGGGTAATTCATCTTCCTTTCCTACCTCTTTGCATCATATTCCTATGAATTTGTGACACCCCACAATAGCCAAGGGGTTCATAATTCATATTTTGGGCCCCTACTACCACTACTACTAGTATCTCCACTAAATACCCTACTCTCAAGGATGTGCCTCTTCGTCGACCTATCTTATCCATGCTCCTCTCTTTCACAACACGCTCTCCCACACTTCCTCATGGTGTGGCCTCCTTCCTCTTCATCTTGGGCCTTACCCCTCATCGTGCACGCCTTGTTATCTTCCTTCCGCTTCTTTTTTCCACTCTCCTCCTTGACTCAACTCTTCTTTCGTATATTTTGAGTCTCTCTCTCTCCTCTGCTCTTCTAGGTCCATCCTTTTCCTCACCTCATTTCAACAACTTCTGGGTCCTCCTCAATGGATCCATATTCTCTCTTAATCCTCCCTCCCATATTTTCATCCCCCCCAACACTAGGGGAGTCTACTCGATCATCCTATCGGGCTACATGTGCATAAACCCCTTCTCCATGAATAACATCTTTATCCAAAGTGGGATATCTTCTAGCAGTATTTTCCTAGGACCTTCCATGAAATTCATTTCATCCTTGCTGAAAGAATTAATGTACTTGATAACAAAATCAATTATATACCCTTCCTTCACCCAAGAAAACCAGAAATCAATGGCTTGAGTCCACTTGTTATCCAATGTCTTCAGCTTATCAATTGTGAACTGATCCAATACCAATGGTTCTCATGGCCTCAAATCAGTATTAGTAGTAGTCTGCCTCTTCAACCATTCATACAATAGACAGGGAAATTTAACAAATAAAAATTCATGCATATCAATATATATATACTTATTCTTCCATCGCTCCATATTGACATTCAAACCTTGAGTTTCCTGCTGAGAAAACTCATCTTCCTCCACAGTCAACCAATCTTGAATTTCTTCTCGATATGGATACCTCCTTATTCTTCACCTTCATCATTAAATACAAAACCTTCAGGTCCCTGCAATGGAACCATTTATTGTCTCTTACTATGCTTGAACGTGTGCTTCTTAACTTTGGGGGATTGAAGACCCATGGTTTATCCAAAGTTGACCAACAAAAAACCTAAGGTGTCAAAATATCAATCCTCAGCCAAAGACTGAAGAAGGTCTCACTCAATATACCATGAGAATCACAGAGACCATATGGTATTGTGTTGATGATCAAGGACTAATTACACATGAATCCATCTGGGATGACATTCATACAATCAATTGCAATCTACTTAACGACTAACAATATGTAACAAAATCATACACATTCATTTGACACATGATCAACACATCATAATACAAGAACCATTGCAACTTTGTTATCTCCAGTTAACAATTCACATACATACATTAAGCAACTCATCAATTGACATGAACATAACCATGCACTCTTATACATTTTCTCAGTATTACATTACATAGTTCCATGTGCTTTATTTCAGACTCTGCAGATATTATAGACCCAGACTCACAACTAGAGATACTTCAAAACATAGGCTCAGAGCGAGCTCAAGGACATTGAAAACAACCACTTGTTAACCAGTTGGATAACTAAAATGACCAACCCTCTTTCTATCGTCATTTCTCCCTTTTGTTTTCTTCTCGGTTCTGTTGCTCTATCACTTTTAGTTTTGCCCCACTCACTCCTCTGACAACCAGTCCCACATGCTTCTGTCACCTGCATGCATTCCACGTAGCATCTTTGGAGTTGTGGAAATCTTTACTACTTTTCCATGTCATATCCTTACTACTCGACAATCTCTCATGCTGCCTGAAGTAATCATTCAGGAAGATTGACCAAATATTTGTTTATTGATTCGGACATGCATTTGGTGTCTTCTTAATTTATGACGGGAATCACAAAAATCGAACCGACGCACATTGGAAAAAATTGAACCGGTGAATGTTAGAAAAACTTGAACTTGCATGCACACACCTCTTGTCACCTACTGCACAACTGCTTGAGTGCATGCAAAAATTGGAATAGGCATGTACAACTTCGTTTGTTCACATACGTGATCTTTACCCAAAATTTTGGGTTCCAACGACATAAACAATGAGTCTATCACAATAATTAACCTTGAGCAAATTATAAAGAGCTTCTTGCACGAGCACAACCACAATATTGCTAGACATAATCTCTGGCCTCGAGAAATGCCATTGCAACTTGGATGCAATCACAAAATTCAGGAGGAATGAAGAATTAGGAATGATACTATCAAAACAATGTGTAGCCAATTGACATATATATATCCAAATCAACACTGAATGAGTAAACTGAAAAGTGAAGATATGGGCAAAAAAAACCCGAAAATCTATATAAGAGGAAACCAATAGGAAGGAGTATTTTTTAAGCAATGGGATCTTTGTTGGTCTAGCGTAAAGAACCACTTGGGTAATAGATAGTCCACCTAATGTGTGTGATAGAAATAGTTATCAAAATGAATTATTAGCAAGCAATTATGCGGGGAGTTACAAAATCAAGATCATTAGACTCTTTACTATAACAATTATGTTAGTTCCAGAGTCAGATGAACCTGTTTTTTTTCGTCCTATATAGGTATGCATTTTCATGATCAATTGATGGGGTGGGGAGACAAATTCATCTTACCTTGTGTTTGAATGTTGCCCATTGTCTCTTTTTTTTGGTATTAGATCCTGAGGGCATGTCTGCTGCTAAATCATATGTTGTGTATAGAGGGACCGATTTCGTGCAAATCAAAGACTATGAGAATCTTTCCCTAGACACCATCCAAAGGAAGAGAAGTCCTAGCCCGATATGATAAGATATCAAAGTGATATGTTTCTTGTATCCCTATACTTGTGAGAAGAATACATGTTAGAGAAAAGTGTATGTTGTCGATATGAGTAATTGTAGCCACCATACATTGGAAGTAGGTTGAAAATTGTTAGAGAAAGGGAGATTGTGTAGTGTCAGATGACAAGGAGTTGTCTCTCAGGGATATTGAATTGAGTTGGAGTCATTTCCAACCATCATAAGGTGTAGTAAACAATAAAAATATAAAGTGATTTTTTTGTAAAGAGTCACTGAAATGGTTTGATGGGTCGTCGTGTGATGCCACAAGTTAGAAAATAAAATCTTGTAGCCACCATCACGTCCTTTCCACACATGTTCTGATTGCTACATAGAAGAGATAGAGCATCCAGAAAGAAAGTCGTCGAAGGTAATTCAGTCAATCTTTTTTTTAAGAGAATTGCTAGTTGATTAATCTTGAAGATTGATGGTATTGTGTTTCCCAAATATTTCAAACCCTTTAACAGATTCCTATTTAAATGAATCAAATAAATTAGATGAGGAAAAACGATGTAAATGAGAAATTTAAGTTGCATACCTTGCTAAAATCTATCTAGATGATGATATATGTCATGCCATACAAGGTTATGGTGATGCATGTGTGACTTTTCCAAGTGGTCATGTGAAACAAATCAAGAATATAATGTATGTGTTAGGGATTAATAAAAGTTTAATCTTAGTTTCAAGAATTACATATCAAGGCTTAAAAGTTGAATTTGTGAATACAAGTTGTCTTGTGAAGGACATACAAGATCACTACAAAGTTATAGAAGAAGAAATCATAGTGAGAGGCCTCTACAAAATTGATGTCAATGTTAAGGATCATCAAGTGTTGTCATCAACAACTATGTCTATAGAAGAACTATGACACTTAAGGTATGATCATATACATTTTAAAGATCTAGTTTTACTTCAAAAGAAAGAGATGGTGGAGGGTCTTCTAGTTTTTAAGAATGAACACACTGAATGTGATGGTGGTGCTTTGGGAAAACAACATAGGAATGAGTTTCCTATAAGTACATATAAAAGGAAACGAGATATTAATAAATTAGTGAATATTGATGTGTGTGGGACAATACAAACTAGATCACTTGGTGGAGCTTCTTATTTTCTTGTCTTCGTTGATGATAGAACGAGATTTACATGGATTTATTTCATAAGAAAGAAAGTGGCATGTTTGAATATTTCAAAGAGTTTAAAAACATGGTTGAAAACAGACAAGAAAACACATCAAGATCCTTAGATCGAATCAAGGAGGAGAATAGACATTAAGATATTTCATCAAATACAATAAGGACAATGGGATTAAAAAACAATACGCAATTTCACATACTCCTTAGCATAATGGTGTGGTTGAGAGGAAAAATAGAACCGTGGTTGAATGTGCCCGAAGCATTAACAAAGGTAAGAATCTTCGTAATGTTTTTTGGGTTGAAGAAATAAGCACTATCATGTATCTAAAAAATAGAAGTCCAACCATTTTTTTAGAGAATAAAACTCCTTATGAAGGATTCTATGGTTATAAACCAATTGTTAATCATTTGAAAACTTTTGAGAGTAAAGCATTGTCCCACATTCCAAAAGAAGATAAAAGAAAACTTGATGCAAAGTTGATTAAATGTATCTTCATTAGTTATTGCGTTGACCATAAAGCTTACAAAATGTATGACCCCATTACTCATAAAGTTTTTGCAAGTAGAGACGTTATATATTATGAGTATGCAAATGAGGTTAAAAAAGAAGATGATCGAGATGGATGAAAACTTCCTCAAGAAGGCATTGAAAGTGCAAAAGTAGAAGAAATTGAAGATCAACAAGATGATGTTGAAGATCAAAATGACATTGAAGCTACAAGCAACCAAAGTACACCAAGAAAGAGTGGAGCAACTCCGCGGAGCGGTGAGGCACCATGAAGATCAACAAAATAAATTCAAACACCTATTAGGTATAAAGATTATGTTATGGTGACTCAAGTTATGAGTGTAGAAGAACCTTTGAATTTTGATCAAACAAAAGATCATAAGGAATGGATGAATGCTATGAAAGAGGAATATGATTCCATAATGAAAAATGAAACTTGGGAACTTACGATTTTTTTTTGAAAAATAAAATTAATGTAGGTTCAAAATGGTTGTTCAAATCTAAGTTCAATGTTGATGGTAGTATAGAAAAGTTTGAAGCTAGATTGGTTGCAAAAGACTATTCATAGAAAAAAGGAATTGATTATGGGGACAAATTTACACATGTAGCTAAAATGAATACCATGAGATTAATGATTGCATTAGCTACTAAGTACAATTGGAAACTACATCAGTTGGATATTAAGTCAATGTTTCTGAATGGTGAATTAAAAGAAGTGCATCTTGTTCAATCGGAAGGTTTTGTAAAACATGGACAAGAACATCTTGTATGCAGGTTAAATAAAGCACTACATGGTCTCAAACATGCTCCTAGGTCATGGTATGTGAAAATTGACACTTTCTTCTTCCAACAAGGTTTCATCAAAAGTAAGAATGATCTAAATCTTTAGATTAAGAAAGATGAAATGGGAATGTTACTTTGATTTTATTGTATGTTGATGATTTAATCATAACATGAAGTGCTACAATGTTGATTGATGAGATCAAAAGACAATTATCACAGGAATTTGAAATGAAGGATCTTGGCCATATGCAATATTGTTTCGACATTGAGATTTGGGGGGAAGATGGTAAGATCACTAAAATTTATTCAGATTCTGATTGGGTAGGAAATCTAGATGATAGAAAATCCACCACTAGATATGCATTTAGTATAGGAAATGGAATTGTGTCTTGGAGCAACAAGAAGCAACCCATTATTTCCTCGTCCTCAACTAAAGTTGAGTATAAAACATTGTGCAGTGCTACCTGTGAAGCAATTTGGCTAAGGCATATTCTTGAAGACATGGGGGAAAGGCAAAGAGTGCTTACATCTATCAAATGTGACAATCAAAATTGGCAAACAATCCAATTTATCATGTAAGATCAAAACACATTGAAACTCAACATTAATTTGTGAAAGAAAAAACTCAATCAAAAGAAATTGATCTCATGTACCTTAATATAAAT
>ML786401.1:446715-460838 GCA_009831015.1 Picea engelmannii | reverse complement strand
CTCTCTCTCTCTCTCTCTCTCTCTCTCTCTCTCTCTCTCTCTCTCTATATATATATATATATATATATATATATATATATATATATCACTCAAACACAGATATAGATATCTTCCCTAGAATATGCAACTGTTCGGCATCTAAAACTACAATAAAACTTGCCAAAAATAAATTTCCCAAAAAACCGGTGAGATACATGGACGACAGGTTTTCTTAGTCATTGATCTCCATGAAAACCTGATATCAATGTTTATAAATTTATGGTTGTAAATTAAATATGTTTTTTTTTTTTTTTTCCAAGTTTAAGCCCTCCCTTGAACATCCTATCAAAGCTGTTCATCGTCATGCACCGATCTATTATTCAATTATTGTCCCTTTCAGAGAAAAATACGAGTAACTGTAACATAAAATTTTTAATAGATATAATGGTTACATAAAGATTTATGAACATTTGAGTTTTTCATATTTCAATGTTGTGTGTTCTTAAAAATGGTTAAGAGTCGAGAGGTGTTTTCTATAGTTTAGAATTTTAAAAAAGATTTTTTTCATGTTCAATATGAAGTTTGATATGAGGTTTGAGAAATGTTAATGTAACATAAACCATTAATATATTGGTTTTAATTTGTTATGTAACATGTAACATAAAGTATTAATATTAAAAAATATATATTGGTTTTAATTTATTATGTTTGAATTTATCCTATTTTTAATTAATAGATCACTAAAACAATATAGTTATTAGGGAGGTAGTAATATATTATAAAATATATTAATATACTAAAAAATATATTAATATTTTAATACTTTAATATTAATGTATTAAACCAGCATAGATTCATTTTAATGGATCTATCAAACTTTAAGAGGAATCAAATCTTTTCACGTGAAATTTTTTTTAGATTACAAAATTAGAAAAAAGATTAAAGGTTTACACTACCAAAAATTTGATCCCTCTCAAAGCTTGATCCCTCCACCCCTTTTATCTAAATTTATATTAAAATAAATTTATCATATAAAATATATAACAATATATTTCAATTATATAAAAAATGATAAACGGATTACAATAAATGCAATATATTTTAATTATATCCCACATCATACACCTAAGACAAATTGGGGGTACAGAATAACAATCGATACTTATCCTTTAAAATTGTTTGTTTTATATTGTGGGTATTTGTTTGTTACTTGTTTGATGCGCAATTTGAT
The DNA here is from genome assembly GCA_009831015.1 of Picea engelmannii. NCBI lineage: Eukaryota > Viridiplantae > Streptophyta > Pinopsida > Pinales > Pinaceae > Picea > Picea engelmannii. Next base: position 459,628 of record ML786401.1, on the reverse strand, counting down.
TCCCACTCTTACCTTTGGCTTCCTTTGAGAAAATAAAGGAAATGCACAATTTTGACATATAGATGACCTCACACCTAACATTATTATGCTAAACCTTTGCAAAATCATAGTTCAACACAAACTTAAAAAAATAAGTACAAGGTATAATTAAAAATATACGAGGATGAAGAAAGTATAAGAAGTTCCTTACATGTAGAAACAAAACAACTTTAATATTTAAATGTACAAACAAAACAACTTTAAGATTTGAGTATGCATTGATTCACAAACTTTTAAGATGTAGTGTATACTTAAGTATTTAATTTGATCAAATTACATTTAGTAAATAATTAATAATAAAACACATTGAATTAGAAAATAATTAGTAGTAAAAGACACTCAATTAGATATAGAAGTATATATTTTAATTATTAAGATATTTATAGGTTCAAATTCAGAAAGGTGAGGTATGTATACTTTTCTAGACTTTAGGAGTCAAATTGTTTCTTGGAGGGGGTCCTTTGTCCAAAACAAGGAGGTCTCATACATCAATTGGTTTCTCGCTTGGCTATGACCTTAAAAATATATTATTATTATTATTATTATTATTATAAACATATTATCACAATCCTTTTAAAAAGAGGAAACAAGCCAACCAAATTCACTAATAATAGCAACTCTCCAATGCAAGTTTAATTTGTTTTGCATGCTCATATTCAATTTACATTTAAAAATCTTCATCATCCCATGGGTAAAATATAAAACATTATTATTGGGTTAGGAGAAGTGTCAAATAACTTGGTCGAGTTATGGCATGAAATCACCATAGAAGAACTCTAGGAATCATGGAATTAATGGTTTTTAGGGACACTCTATGATCATTATAAGGGAAACCATGAATCAATATAATCTTAAAGGGGTCAAACTTCAGGGCATCGTTGAGAGAATCGGGTGGATCTTCTCTCAGTTTGATAGGGTAAAGCTCTTCCACCTTAGAAGAGAGTTAAATAATGAAGCAGATGTTTGGAGAAAATATGCCACCTCGCTAAAAACAAGATTCCTCATGGAAAATGGGGATTTCTCCCATGCCACCATCCCCTAATGTTATCAATGACTATGGGTTGTGTTACAATTCAATTCATCCAACCAAGGTAACTCATCAATGATTGTCATATCAAACAAGTGTTATACGATGTAATACCCTAAGGACGTGCCCCAATTTCATTATGAATTGTAATTATGTTTTATAGGCTGGTGAGCCAAGTTAATATAAGCCGGTGGGGCTTATGCGTTTATTAGGCCAGAGAGCCTAAGTGTTGAAGGCCAAGAGACTGATTTTGTACTTGTAATGATGCACATTATTAATATAAAAACATATTTGCGTGTGGACTGACCACAATGAATGAATGATGGGGGACTAAGCTTCCACAAAGCCTGGGTAAGGGAGAGGGGGTTGAAAGGTTGGGAGAAAGGAAAAGCTTAGGAGCTTAAGTCCTTAAGAATAATATTTTATTATTATTCCAAAGCCATGTGAATTATGTTTTATCCTAAGTCCTTGGGAGGACAAGTGACTTCCAAGTGAGGAGGAGCGTGCTTCATGGGTGACAAGTGTCAACCCAGACACATGCAATTTAACCCAGGAAATGAACCGTGTTGGGGGTTCAATCTCCCATTCTCCATCTTTCGTCTGAACAGGCAGATGTCCCTGATTGACCTATGTTTTGTTGTTTGTTCTGGGGATCCTTTACCTGAACCGTGAAGTCTCTGTGTGGGATCTCTGTACACCCTCACACATCCCTGAAACTAGAACCGTAAATCCATCCTGTGTTGCATGGTTGAGAAACCCGAAATTGCTTGAGTCGTGTTGTGCCATCCTAGTGGGCTATTGTGGCCGCACAGTTCCTGACTGTGTGAGGTTGTTGCCATTGACTGTGCGTTGTTGAGACTTGTTGTTGTGACCTCACTATGCTGGAATTGGTCAAAAGAACGAGCTTTCATACCTATGAGAAACTCTCTCCAAGTGAGAGAGTGCACAGAGGAAGTGAGAACTCCTGGAAGGGGTCCGGTAGTTTCCGCAAAGCTCAGAGACTTCTGGTCCGGTCTGTTGCTGAAGCCCAAGGCAAGGGAGGTTAACAACCGAAGGATTGTTCGGGTGACAGTGAAGGTGTATACTCCTGGGGTGGGACATGCATGTGGGGAGCGAGGGTTTATGTGCAATGGGCGTAAGTGACTCCTAGGAGAGAATCCTTCCTTTGTAATTGTGTGTATTCCCGTTGACCTTGCCTAGCCTAGGATTCCCTGTCCCGGTGGAGCTTAATCCTAGCTCAAGGGTGACCTACTGCTGAGAGTGATGAGCAGTGTGATCTAAGGCTAGGACGTTCATGGAAGGTCTGCACGCAGTTGGTGGTGTTACCATCATTCCAAAATATAAGAATCAGCTTGTGCTTAATTATATGTTATCATGTATTCTGTTGTGCACATGAATTATTGTTAATGTTTCTTGATGATGTATGCTAGAAGTAATTATGAACTTACTCTATGTAAAGTCATTTATCTTCATTTAAATGCATATTATATAAGTGTTAATCCGCAGTAGCATTGCCCAGTCTTTGGTGGGTTGGGGATGTTACATTTTGGTATTAGAGCCATGGTTTTCAACGCTGAGTCTGAATGGGCCAGATAAGGGGCCATTGGACCCAAAGTTTCAGGTAAAAATTGGGTCTGGAAGGACTAATTTCAAACCTTAGATTATTTCTGAGTGCCAAGGGGTTGCTTGGCCATGTTACAAAGCTCAGGATGTGTAGTGATATTATTAATTTAAGTAAAAAAAAAAAAAAAAAACCACAGTCGGTGTGGTATTTGGCCACAGAGAGAGAGAGAGAGAGAGAGCTCAACACATGAAGTGTTGGAGCCATTGAATCTGTTCGGGAGGAAAGGAAATCCCTCACGACCGTCAGATCTGGAGAAGGTGCAAGATAGTTATCCTAGAAACCTTTCACGATTTTGGCTACTGAGAAAAGCGAGATGTGTTGATGCACAAACTCCCGAAACCCGAAGTCCCAAAAAAAAAAATTGAACGTGGTAGGACCCGATGAGGTCGCCGAAGGTGAAGTGGACCCTGTGTAAGGCCTATCCATACAGAGCCTTATAAAACATAAATCTAGATATAGAAATGCTATCATAATTTCTTCTTTATTCACTATTCAACATAATAACAACTCACTATTCAACATAATAACAATGTTCAACAGAGTTAAAAATGAGTAGCATGATAATAAACACATGTTCAGTATAATAATAATGAACAATATAACAACAGTGAACAACATAACAATAATGAACATCAACATAATAATGATGATAATAAAACGTATCTACCTCAAACTGATGTTGTTCTGAAGCTCTGCCCAAACTGATTAACCTCCCAGTCGGCTAGGAACAACCTATCCAGCTCCCTAAACCCAGGATTCCTAACGGTTTCCTGGTCCCCGAGCCCAAAATTCCTAGCAACATGTGCCCCTGTGAGAGTCCTCAAGCAAGCTGCAAGTAAAACCAGTAAAATAGATGCAGTCCCCAAATTGTTCCTCCCTTCTCCTCCCTTTCTCCAACTTTTATCACCCTCTCCCAATATGAAAATATTCTTCCACCCAAAAGATCCCCCTTCTCAAGTGCTCCCCTTTGCCTTATATTCCTTCCCCTTCATTATCCATCGCCTTCCCTTCATTAATCACCCAACTGTTGAATTACTGAGAAGGGGGGGTGAATCAATAATAGAGCAATATAATCCTTTTTAACCATATAATCCAAGTGTTATATCAATGAAGCATTATCATCCAATAACTGCAGAGTAAATAAGCAATGAACAAATGAACAATCATACACATACACAGTACACCAATGTTTTATGTGGAAACCCAAATTAGGAGAAAACCATGAAATGCTTTTTCTTATATGTCTTGAAGAATTACATTCATTGGAAGCACCAACTTCCTTTGTTTTTCAGCTACAACTGGAAGGAGGCTCCAACCCCCTAGTTTCTCAGGCTACAACCTGAGGGAAGCTCCAACTCCCCAATTCTCTGGCTACAACCAGAAGGAGGCTACAACCCCCTATATTCTTCGTCTACAACTGGAAGGTGGCTACAACGACCTGTCATTGCCCCATCTTTCCACCCTGAAGTAGAAGTAGAATGATGGAACCACTGTCAACCTATCACTGTGAGATATACTGCTGTAAACTTGTACCAATAAATCTGAACCATGCATCAACCTGTACCTCAACTTGTACCATAAACAAGTGCATCAACCATGCACCAAACTGTAATCAATCTGTACCATAAACAAGTGCATCCAACCATGTACCAAGTATGTACCAATCATGTGTCAACTACTCATCAACTATGACTCATCAATATGTACCAACATCATCAACTATACACCTCATGTATGTGCCAACTCATCAACTACTAGTCTCAACCATGTACTCAACATGTACCTCAACCAAAATCCCTCATCAATTTCATCATCCAAATCTGATTTGTAGCTCTGTAATAGAACTGGTGTATATGATCACATTCCTGCAAACCTTCCTTAACTTCAACAACAAGAGACTAGCGTTTTCATCAAACTTTTCTTTAGTCTCACATGCCTAGTTTTGGATTAGTCAACAACCCTAACTTGAAGTAATCATAACTTTGTACATGTAATGTATAAATATTTGAAATGGTACACAATGTTCTTTAGTGTGTTTTATGCAATTCCTCCAGGTTTCACTACTTGGAACCTCTCAAAAAAGGAGTTATAGAAAAAATGGCATACCTTGTTGAATTATGGTTTATTCTAGAGAGTGAATTTGTAGAGCTTGCCCCACACGTAATATTTATTGAATTCATCTAAAACTATTACACAACATACTAAATATTGTACCCTAACCAACACATTTTGTTTCACTAAATTTGGATCTGTTATGAAGAAGTTATGACGTTTTTACCCGAAACACATGTTTTTGACTAGTTTCAGGACTAGCCACAAACCCTATTTTCCACACAGTGTAACTCCAAAAATGAAATGACCGACAAGCTGAATTTTTTAACACAGATACTTGGATATGTTTTCTCAATGACATAGCAATTTCACGGTCTGAATCATTATATAAAAAAAGTTATAGCGAAAATGGTGAGATGACCTGTAAATAATATACCTTAGAAAGCACCATCAAAAGAATTTATCCTTCCTTGCATTTTGGCCTTCTTTTATGCACCTTTCCTTAGAATTTCGGCTTAGATATCCTTGGTTACCTCAAACACCTATAGATATTCAATATGCTCAAGTGTGTTTAAAATGAGAGAGCCTTGCCTCTTATTTATACTCTCCAAGTAGCTTCTTTAAAAACATCTTCTAGGTCACTTGGCCCCACTTTCCTTATTTTAGGGTTAACCCACTTCTAATTTCTCCATTAAATTTATTATTGAAATAATTTATTTTGTATTCACTTTGAATTATAATACACACATTACTTCACTTTATTATTTACCTTTTAAAATCTCTTAAACCACTTTGACTACTTTGACCTTTTGGGGTTTCTAGATGACATATGAGGGTCCTCCAACTTCATAAGGCCATAACTCTCAAACCGTGAGAAGTTATGTGGCATTCCACATACCACCAGAAATGGAATGAAATGTACTATCCATATAGAATAGTATTATCTGAAAATATATCATAAATCATACCGTTATCCATCAAACAAACTTGGGCCCATTACCCAAACCTAGGGTCTCCAACTTCTCATGGCCATAACTCTCTAACCATGAGGAGTTATGTGATGTTATAAATACCACCAGAAATGGCATGACAAGCACTATACATCTAGGATAGTTTACCTAACAAATTCATTGTCCTTCATCTCATTGTTCCACAATTAAGCATGGGTTCTCTTACTCCGCAAAGCGTATTCCCGTGAGGGCTTTCACCATAAAGGGACCACTTTGGAGTTCATCCATCTTTACTTCTTATCAAGCATGAAAAGACAATAATGAGTCATCTTTACATCAAACAATCTTGGGTCCATTACCCAAACCTTTGTGCTGCGAGGATTTCTTCAAGGGTTGACATCAATGACAACCAACCTTAATCAACAACCACCTTATCCCTCCCATAAATTGGCCCATCTACCAATAACCATTATATTATAAACTAAGTCTTCATAAATAATAAATAAATAAATAAAATCTATTTTAATAGTTTATTAAACTAATACTTATTAATCTAATACTTATTAAACTAATGTTTATTAAAGGATTAATTAAGGTTGTTACATACACCCACCCTTCAAGAAACTTCGTCTTGAAGTTAAAGCAATTTATAATAAAAGGGAAATGACACATGGTTCACACATTCATATCCAATAAACAACATTATCAGTAAGTAGACCAAAGAAAACTCATACATACTAATGTACATGTGCAAGAAATACATGTGTAGCTAGCACATACAAGTCTCGTGCATGTACTAATGATAATAACTATCCCACATATAGTAATTCTTGTATGCATCCAATCCAATCAACAAGACTATTCATTTTATAAAAGATAATAAACCAATTAAATGTTTGTGAAACCCTTTAATTTAGACAATTGTAGTTCAGTTAAGTAATCATGAATATACATATATACATATTTTATTTTCAGAAGGGAAAACAATAAATTCCACCATAAGGCAAATCTCCATACACTCTCAACTATTTCTATTCATCCTTCCTCCCTAACTTACTTCCATCTTTCATTCTTATCCTTCCTCTGCTGGACTATCTTGGAGCGTCAACTATATTGACCTAACTCCAAATAGAACCCGTAAGCGGAAGTGTCACTATCTTGACCAAGATTCCCCAGCAGGCAACTGACAGTCATCATCACACATCTAGAGGAGCGTGAGCTAACACCATCCTCCCATGACTCCGGGTTTCAGAGGATACATGGTGGCAAATGCCTCCACCCTTCCTAATAGGACTAGGATCTACACCCTACAATGGAATATATAGTGGCACTGTGTTGTTGGGAATTTTGTCATCGTTTCTTCAGTTTGGGCAGTCTCACCACCTGAAAACCTGCACTAGCCCATATATCATAGCAGTGCATTCATACCAATATAATTTCACATACAAAGATTCATACGATATTGTTTCTCGGTCGGTGGTCATGGCATCCACTTTAATTACCATTATCCCTTGGCTACTTCATAGCCCATTGATCTACAAATTAGTCTATAACAAAAACTCATACATATTTATGCATTATCATCATGTAAATGCATTCGACCATAATATCAATTCGGTATCCACGTACCAACAACTTTAAATGTCAAAATTTTCAAGTTAGAAATAGATCTCACAATATCCCCATAATTCAATTAATGTTACCCGTTCATAGAATTTTCATTTACATAATAGATTGCATCATATCCACCATCATTCACATAACGTTAAACATTCATAGATTTTACATTCACATAATAGATCGCATCATATCCATCATCATTCAAATAACATTTAAACATTCATAGAATTTACATTCACATAATAGATCGCATCATATCCATCATCATTCAAATAACATTTAAACATTCATAGAATTTACATTCACATAGTAGATCACATCATATCCATAATCATTCAAATAACAATTTAAACATTCATAAATGTTCATACGTCTTAAAAGTTCAAGTGTATCATTAATAGTTTCATTGTGAATAGAAAATAAAGGTGATTAGGCCTCAGGTAATCCTAACTGTCTAAGTCAAAAAGTGGTGTTGCATACACCCAACCTTTGAGAAACATATTCTTGAGGTGGTAAAAAAAGTGAGGGATAATCTCATCATAATGTCTCGACATCCTCCCAAGTAGAAAATCTTGGACTATACTTGTCCCACTGGACTTTAACTTGGTCTCCCAGACGATTCCTGAGCTGTCAGACTCTATGGTCCAATATGCGTAACGGTTCTACCGTGAGGGTTCCCCCGTCTGATACCTACAATTCCTTCCAATTTAGTTTATGTGATTCATCAACAACATAATGACGTAGAACAGATACATGAAAAACATTATGAGTTTTATGCAAGTGGGCTGGCAGTACAAGACGATAGGCAACGGTTCCAATTTTCTCTTGGATTTTGAACGGTCCTATAAATCGAGGTGAAAACTTTGTCCCCTTCCCGAACCGAATGGTACTCTTATTGGGTCTGATACAAAAGAAAATTTTATCTCCCACTTTATAAATTCGGCCAGTCCTATGTGCATCAACATAAATTTTTTGTCTATCCTGTGCTTCCTTTAGTCTCTTCCTAATCTATATCACCCGTTCCTCCATCTCCTGAATCAATTTAGGCCCTACTGTCACGCGGTATTCCAATATTTCCCAACTCAACGATGTTCTGCATGGCCTTCCATACAGAGCTTCGTAGGGTGGCATTCCGATGGAGCTATGAAAACTGTTATTGTAGGCAAACTCTACCAAAGGTAGGTACTTCTCCCAATGGGTTTGATTATCCTTGACATACATCCTAAGCATGTCTTCCATGACTTGATTTACTCTCTCAGTTTTCCCATCTGTTTCAGGATGATAAGCCATGCTTAAGTTCAACTGAGTCCCCAACGTTGATTGCAAACTTGTCCAAAACCTGGAAGTGAATCTAGAGTCCCTATCTGAAATGATCTTCTTGGGTATCCCGTGCAAACAGATGACCTCACTTACAAACACACGTGCCACATCAGTGACATTGTAAGTGTCTCTAACTGGAATAAAATGAGCACTCTTGGTTAACTTATCAACTATCACAAGAATGGCATTGTGTCTATGAGATGTGAGAGGCAACCCCACAACAAAATCCATAGAAATGACTTCCCACTTAGACATAGGAACATCATGTGGTTGTAGGAGATCTGTCGAGTGATGGTGGTTAGCTTTCACTTGTTGACACTCTAGGCACTTGGCGACGAAATGGACTACATCATGCTTCATGCCTATCCAGAAGAAAATCTTCCTCATGTCTGCGTACTTTTTCTTCACACCCGGATGCGCACAATAAAGTGCTCTATGGGCTTTCTTCAGTATGATGCTTCGAATATCCCCACCTTTGGGGATGTACATCCTTCCTCGGTATCTTAATAGCCAATCTGCTTCCAGGCTATATCCTTCATACTTTGGATCTAATTGCCTCCCACTCTGGAGGTTTGAAGTAACCTTTAAATACCAACTATCTCCTAGGATTTGCGTCAACACACGTTCCCTCAGATTGTCTTTTAAGGGTACCAAGGAGAAGACACGTGGTCTCCTACTCAAGGCATCCGTGACCACATTTTATTTTCCCTTGATGTATGAAATACCAAAATCTTACTCACTCATAAAATCACTCCATTGCATCTGCCTGGCATTAAGATCCCTCTGAGTGAAGAGATGTTTTAAACTTTCATGGTCCATTTTGAGCTCAAAGTTTCGCCCCACTAGATAGTGCCTCCAAAGTTTCAGAGTTAGCATTACAACTTCCAACTCTAAATCATGAGTAGCATAAAGATCATCGTGTTGATTCAACTTCCTTGACGCATATGCTATCACTCCCCCATCCTACATTAGCACGCCCCCCAACCCTTGCTTCGAGGCATCCGTACAGACTGTGAAGTCCTTTTCCATATCCGACACTCGTAGAATTGGTGCACTATTTAGTAACCTCTTAATCTCGATGAATGCACTATCACAATCTTCTTTCCATTCATACCTAACCCCCTTTCATTGCAAAGTGGTGATGGGTTTCTCTATTTTAGAGAACCCTTCCACAAATCTTCGATAATAAGCTGCCAGCCCCATGAAGCTTCTTACCTCATGAGAATTTTTCGGCACTAGCCATTCCATAATGGCCTTTACCTTTTCTGGGTCCACAGAGATTCCTTCACCAGAAATGATATGACCTAAATAGTGAATTTATTTCTGGAAGAAGGAACACTTCAACAACTTCCCAAACAATTTGTTCTCTCTAAGGCAGGACAACACCACTCACAAGTGTTCCTCATGTTCTCTTTCGTTCTTGGAATAGATGAGGATATCATCTGGAAAGACTTGTACAAAAAGGTCTAAGTACTTCCAGAATACACCGTTCATGAGGCTCATGAATACTGCTAGCGCATTGACGCATTGGTCAATCCAAAAGGTACTACAACGAACTCGTAATGCCCAAACCGAGCTCGAAACGCAGTTTTAGGAATATCGCCTTCATTAATCCTTAACTAGTGATACCCTGATCGTAAATCAATTTTTGAGAATACCGTTGCTCCTTTCATCTGATCAAAGAGATCATCTATCCATGGCATTGGGTACCTATTTTTCACTGTAGCACGGTTCAAGTCCCTGTAATCTATACACAGGAACCATCCTTCTTCTTCACAAAAATTACTGGTCCACCCCAAGGTGAGACACTGAGCCTTATTATCCCTAAGTCGAGTAGCTCTTTCAACTGCATCTGCAACTCACAAAGTTATGGCGCTGTCATTCTATACAGAGTCTTGGAAATTGGTTCTGCTCTAGGTTTAGCTCCATAGTAAAATCAAGATCCCTCTCAGGAGGTAACCCTAGCAACTCGTTCGGAAAAAACATCCTTAAATTCTGACAATACTGGGTACTGATCCAAGGAGGGTCTTGTCCTTTCATTCACTGCTTCCACTACATATAGTCGACACCCTTGCTTCATGCACCGCTTAACCTTCATAGTTGAGATAAAGCGTAGAGACACCTTTCTCCGTACACCGCGGATCTCTACTGGCCTTCCTTCATAGTCAACACAAAGCATCATTTTTGCGAAACAATCTACCATGGCTCGATGGGATTCTAACAAATCCATTCCAATGATTAGGCCATACATCCCCAGAGCAGTGACATATTCATTCAACCTGGTAGTACACACTCCCAGGTCAACTAGACAATTATCAACACTAAGCCCTACCGCTTGTTTTTCCCCTGAAGCCATATCGACTTCTTTAAATTCATCGTGCTCGTAGGCTGCCAACCCACTCTTTTCTAATGGAGATGGTGAAATGAAACTATCTGTAGCACCAGAATCAAATACAATTTTAACATTGATATGATTTATCATACCTGATGACTCCACCACCGTGGATTGATGTTCTGTCTGATGATTATTAACGGCTGCATAAATCTGGTGGCTACCGCTTACTCTTCCCATTGGGGCCTTTCCTTCTCTATGCACAAATCTTTCTTGCAACTCTGGGCAGTCACGCTGGTAATGGGGCCCTCCACATCCCTAACATGTAACACGAGATGGAACCTGTGCACTTCTCTTTGACAGTCTCTGAAATGAGTTCCTTCCCCTAGAACTCCTGCCCCTACTGGTTTCTCCCTGAGAAGGTCGTGGACCTGCCTGCATCATTGGTGATGAATGGGATGCTGCACTCCCTGCCATTGAAATACCTGTGACAACTGTCCTTGGTGTGGCTCTATTACCATAAGGAGGTGGCCTAGAGCTCCCTCTCCTGGAGAAGGTCCTAGGGGACTTCCCCATGAATCCAGGATGATGTGGAAAGGTCGATCTCATACCTTCATTTAATCTCATGTATTCCTCAGCATAACATGGATTTTCAACTGCTTCCGCTACTGAAGACGGTTTCCACATCCATACCATGGCCCTTATCTTAGGGTTTAACCCATAGACAAAGTGTTCTTCCTGTCATTGATCATTATCCATGTATAAAACATATTTTACCAACTCCATGAACCTGATCTCGTACTCTTCCACGGTCTTGTTTCCCTGTACTAGAGCATGAAATGCTCCCACCCGTTGTTCCTCGTAGTAAGCTAGTAGATATTTCCTTCAGAACCTTTCCTCAAAGAGTTCCCAAGAGACGGTGTATGGGGTAAGGTGCAACTGCCTCTCCAGGTTTCCCCACCAGTTCAAGGCATTGTCCCTCAACTGAAAGATTGTTATTTTCGCCTTTGATGTGGAAGCATAGTCTCTTAAGGTGAAACATCATTTCATTCCTTCCAACCATACCTCTGCACGTTCATTGGCACAACCCCCGACAAAATCTGGAAGTTTGATCTTCTGCAGTTCTCTAGTGATGTCCTTAGGTGGAGGCCCTCCCCCTGAATCCCTTGACGCTTTAGGGTTACCCTCTCCAGATGGTGGGGGCTCCACTTCGATCCTTGCTGGTTGATGCCCCTTTAAAGTCTCATGTATAGCCTCCAAAGAGCACAAAATGAGAGCTAATTTAGGCAATGGTGGTGGCGGTCCTTGTGACGATGCACCTCGACCTCGATTTCCTTGAGTCATAACCATCCTGTATAATTAAATCTGCATCAAACCAAATGTTTGTCAGGGAAGAGTCTAAGGCAATTCACATTCGCGCAACTTATACTTGAAAACATAGGGTTAGGCATAATTTTTTTTTACTTGTCTATAAACAGACGTTACTCTCTTTAGGGTAAGTGGCTAGGTCAGGGTTAATCTCATCTAAGCTCGATTTCTTCGCCTAAGAGAACTACTGACTCTCTCACCTTGGTAGCTACACTAGCACTGTACCACACTCGCCAATTTATCTAACTTACCTTCTTAGCGCGCATGAAGCCCCCTCCCCCTTATCAGGGTTTAAGTCCTTAAATTTTTTGTTTAAAACTAATTAATCTTATTTTTAACATAATGTTGATTAATTATTAAAAATTAATAATCTAGACTAAACTTTAACCTAAGTTTCAATCGCCTTAAGCAACACATTCAATTCAATCCAGAAAAATAATATTATTATTAGTATCATAATTAAGTACTTAATTAATCACTAATTTAATTAATCATTCCTTAATTAATCACTTCTAATTAATCACATTAATTAGTTTTATTTTAAAACATAAATTTTATATATATATATATATATATATATA